>CM048820.1:42878284-43017778 GCA_026586065.1 Dioscorea zingiberensis | reverse complement strand
TATAGTCATGATACAGCTTTGGTTTTATCACTATTCATTATATGGCCTCATTTTGAGCAGATGGCAGAATATTTTTTAACTAACCAGATAGATGTAGTAATATCAAAAATAAGATAACATGCATGTCGATTTTCATATAATTTGGGAAGATGATTATCATTCTTTTTAAAGGGTGAAATTCTGAACCGATAAGATTTCTATAAAATTTCACCCTTTAACATGAATACTCATCACCTCACCAAATTATATGAAAATCGACATGTTATCTTATTTTTCGATATTCTTTCCATCCATACGGTTGGATTTGAAAAAAAATACTCTCTAAATGTCTCAAAATGAGGCGACCTTACTTGCAAAGTGATGTGGCCGGTCTGACTGTATCAATATTATATATATATATATATATATATACACACGTGATATTACATGATCGACTATAACATAGTGCATTTTCGGCCGCCTCCCATTTGCCCCCCTAGAGCATATTTGAAGGATTTTCAATAGTACGGATGAGAAGATCATCAAAAAATAAGCTAGCATGTCCATTTTCATACAATTTGGTAACCGTTTGGTTCTCCCACTTAACGGTTCTTATTTTATAGAAATCTGAATAGTCTAGAATTTTAACCGTTAAGCGGAAGGACCAAACAGTAACCAAATTATATGAAAATGGATATGTTAGTTTATTTTTCGATGATTTTCCCATCCGTACGGTTGGAAATCCTTCAAACATACTCCAAGGGGTCAAATGGGAGGTGACCGAGAATACATAGTGCATCCGGCTGACCACATGATATATATATATATATATATATATATCCTTATATTTAATTATCAATAAATTTGTGTTAAAATGACCATTTTAGTCGGATCTTCCTTAATTATTTATATGTAGTTTATGTCACTTTATGGAACATATTGAAAATATTATTTTTTAGTGGTATGGAGGGGTAAAATAGTCATTTTATTAAAAATTATTGGATAGTTATGGACTTATGTGGAGGTATATATGTAAATTTACTAATAGTACCATTGTTGTTGCTGCTGCTGCTACTACTACTACTAACAGTAGTAGTCTATAAATGAATATATGCCACCATAAAGATCATATATATATACCTACAATATCAATATTTTTGGTAAAAATGACCATTCTACCCTCATCTTTTTTAATTATTTATATATAGTTTATGAAACATGTTGAAAATATTGTTTTTTGTTTTTCTGGGGGCAGGGGTTAAAATAGTCATTTTACTAAAAACGGTTGGATATATATGTAAGTATTGATTTTTGTGGAGGTATATATGTAAATCAACTAATACTATATATACTACTTCTAATACTACTATTACTAATAATAATATTAAAAAATAAAAATACTACTACTACTACTACTAATAATAATAATAATAATAATAATAATAATAAGGGGACTAAAGAAAAGATGGGTGAAGAACAAGCTTTTAGATTTCAAAGAAAAAAAATATTTTGGTCTAGACTTCTTTATTTTGTTTTCCTATAGAATCCAACTATTTTATAAAAATTTTACATTATAAAAAACTTTGCAAAACAACTATAATATAATTTTCTTTTAAAAAAAAACTATAATATAATTTTTCTGTAAAATATTAAATTCGGCAGAAATTTAAGAATTTCTATGAACAAGGAAGAGTCCCTAAACAAATATCTAAATTAGAATACAATTATTTAAAATAGAAAATGACATAATTAGTGCGGGCGCATGCAGGCAGCTTCCAACAAAGAAGAACAGGGAGATATGGAGATTGAACAAAGAAGTGCACTCACTCATCTTAAAAGCAGTGAAAGAGAAGAGACAAGAAGAAGAAGAAGAACAAGAGAAATGCAAGAACCTCTTGGAGGCCATTCTAAGAAGCGTTAATGGTAACACCAGCCATCATCATCATCATCATCATCATCATCATCATCAACTAGATGCACATCAGGATGCCGAGGCTGCCGACAGGTTCATAGTGGACAACTGCAAGACGATATACTTCGCCGGGCATGAGACCACGGCGGTCACCACCACCTGGTGCTTGATGCTCCTTGCTTTGCATCCTGACTGGCAAGCCCGAGCCCGCGCCGAGCTCCTCCACGTCTGCCGTCACCGCTCCCTCCCCGACGCCCAAGCTCTTCAAAAGATGAAACTCGTAAGTTCATCGATGTTCATCCATGTATTTATTCCAGATAAATCAAAATTTACCTAATTTTTTCGTACTATTATATATTTTCTAGAAAAAAAGATAGATCAAAAGAAATACAATATATATATAGGCGTGTTATTCAAAAGATCGCTCCAATCCGGTCACCTCTATTTTGTCAAGATAGCGATTTTAAGGATATAGTATGGATGAGAAGATCGTAAAAATAATGGACATCATTTTTATACAATTTAATGAGTTTGGTCCCATTTAACGATCAAATTCAACCGTTAAAATTTCTAAAAGAACCGTTAAATGAGAGTGCCAAACGATTCTAAATTATATGAAAATCGATGCTTTATTTTTCGATGATCTTCCCATCCGTAGAGTTAAAAACTTTAAACATCTCCAAAAATCGAAATAAATAATCTGTCTGATGATCCCACCGCATAATATCAAAGGTCTATATATATATATATATATATTTGATAAAAATAAATAAATCATATTTTTTTTTTATTTAATGGTAATAGTATATAGGTGAACCCATAGTGATAGTCTGGTGGGATACGTATGAAATATATCAATCCTTGCATGCAGTTGACCATGGTGATTCAGGAGACACTGAGACTATACCCTCCAGGAGCATATGTAACAAGAGAAACCCTTAAGGAGATGAAGCTGGGAGGCATTGAGATACCCAAGGGAGTGAACATCTACATCCCAGTGCCGACGCTGCACCACGATCCAACTGTGTGGGGCGCCGACGTGCACCAGTTCAACCCGGACCGGTTTGCGCAGGGAGTCCACGGTGCATGCAAGCTCCCGCACATGTACGTGTGCCCTTCGGCGCCGGGACTCGCACTTGCCTCGGCCAGACCTTCGCTATGGTTGAGCTCAAGATCATTCTTTCTCTCATACTTTTGAACTTCAGCTTCTCACTGTCTGCAAATTATAAGCATTCGCCAGTGCTCAGGTTGATTGTGGAGCCGGAGTTTGGAGTGGATTTGATCGTCAACAAGGTTTGAATATGTATATATAAGGGATCGATTAGGACGTACGTTAATTATATATAATATATTAAGGTTAGTTGTGAATATATATTTCTATCTTAACTTTTGATTAAGGCTGTTGTAGTGTTGTCTTCATTGTTAGTAGTTGCAGACTTGCAGTGTATGGATTTTTATATATTCCATGCATTTAATGACATGGAGTAATGTAATGCAGTGGTTATTAATCAAAGAGATCGAATTGTTTGAATATAAAATGTTAGTATGAGGCGCTCCACTTTGCGGCCGGCCGGCTATGTAAGACAATTTAGCGGGCCCGGGCCATCCAAGATCCGCTCTGATCATGCAGTCACATAGCCAGCCGACCACAAATGTGGCCGACTTCACACTAACATGACTATATATATATAAAAGATTGGATTAAATGAAAATTTATCAAATTTTTTTATTTTTTATTTATTTTTGCCGCAAGTTAATGAGTTTGAGATCACTATTTATTTAGTGTTTTCTTAATATATATGACCAGTTAGTAAAAAGTTGGTTAAAATAAAAATAGAAAAAAAGAAGATAAGTATACTCTTTAACATCATGTAAAAGCGGACATATAATTGAATTTTTTTACGGTATTTTGAAGTTTATTTGCAAGGTTTATTTTAATTTTCTACAAACATTTGTTGTGTTTAGAATTTTTTTCCTACTCAAGGCCAAATGTATTTTTTTGTAATGCCCAAGTGGGGCCCAGAGATTTTTTATTTATTTAATAAGTAAATAAAAAAAACCTTTTCTTTTAGGAAGATAAGTCAGGTTCAACTTATTATTAATTTTATTTTAAAGTGACAGAAGACTCCAAGGATATTATCAGCTAAACCAATTTGAAGTTGAATATTATCAGCTTCCATGATAATTGATAATAAGAATGTATGAGATTGATTGATAGGGATATTAAAAACCAAATTAAGGGGTATATATTATTATTATCATCAGGAGTAACAATATGAATAATAAAATAAAAGTGAACAACTTTAAGGGTAGTGTTAATCAAGTTTTAAACTTCTAAGAGACTTCAGGGGCAGTACCCACTCTCAATTGGTACAAAAAATTTTCATATCAAGTGCTAATTAGGCCTTGTTTGGATTGTCCTTTGAAAAAAAAAAACTCTTTTGCAAAATTTAGAAAGACTTCTAAAAAGCACTTCTCAGAGTAAGTTAAGGGCCTATTTGGATTAGCTTCCAAAAAAGTGCTTAACTTATAAAAAAACGCTTTTTTTAAAACTGTTTCTCAAAGGACTTGTTTGGATTTCAAAAAGCTGCTTTTTCAAAATCTTGGACTTCAAAAAAGTGTTTTTAGAGTAAGTTAAGTGCTTCTCAGATTTTTTTGTTCTGGATACGTTAATACGTAAGATTTTTATATTTGAGAAGTTGTTTGGATGTGCATTCTCAAAAGGACTTTTACAGTGGCAAATTACCAAACTGAACATTCAGTGAATTATAATAATATCTCAATTATTATGCATTTGTCAGAAGTTATAATTATAATAATAATAATAATAATAATAATAATAATAATAATTATTATTATTATTGCTGCTGGTAGTATTATTATTATTATTATTATTACTACTACTACTACTACTACTATTATTATTATTAATATTAAAATCAGCAAAATATGAAACAATATATGACAAAGGAGACTCCATTTTGTTTATCAGGTATCTTTTCATGATTTGATTACAATAAATCAAACCAAAAAGACTAAGTGAATTCTTTGCTATTGAAGCAAAATGTATTAAAAAATGTGAAATTTTGTACCTTCACTTAAGAGAGAGAATATGACACAAAAACATACAAAGAAAAATCTTTCCAAGAAAATCTAAAACACTATAAGTACATGATAAAAGAAAGTATATTTCTCATTTGTTTTATCTTCTAATGTTTTATGAATTCAGTTATCAACTCTTTCAGTGAAATCTTCAAACAAACTGAAACACCAATGTAGAAATTGAAATTATGATTTATTCTGACAACAACCATTGATCACCTCTGCAAAACATACCCAATGAAAGCAATTAAACAAACTGAAACACCAGCTCCAAAGATTAATTTTACTGCCAAGAACCACCATAAAGCTTGCATTTCTTGGAACCAATTCATACAAACTGTTTTACTAGGCAAAGGATCAACATTTGCATTACAGTTGTGAATTTCACTACCAGTACATTAAGGACCACCTCACTATAAGGAAATAATGTGGGCTTCCTCTTTCAATCCCTGTTGAAAGACTACCAATACATTAAGGATCAACCGCTTTTCGGGCAAAGGATCAACATTCTCCCAATCCATAGAATTTTACTACCAATACATTAACAACCTGACCATAAGGAAATAATGTGGGCTTTGTCTTTCAATCTTTGGCACCATGTCCGATAAATCCATACATATCTTTCAATCCCTCCCCTGAATACAAAGAGTAGCAGTAGAAATGTTCAAATTAGAGCCACATTTCAATATGTGAACGAATCCAAAAAAATCAGAAAATAATATTATGCCCAACTGGATACAGACTCTTTTTCACTGCTAATTAAATCCAACTCTTTTTTACCGTCAGATTTATGCTACCTTAGTTTTAATGGTGGTTTATTATGGACAAATATAAAGATGTTTCAGTAAAATGCATAAAATGCACAGTATGATTTTTATTTTACAAAACACTAAAAACACAAACAGAAGACCCACAACAAAATCAAATGCTTCCAAAATTGGGAATAGCATCACCATATTGGATATTGACCTGACACTCAAGCTACAAAACTAAGCAAAAATCAATGTGAAAAGCTACAAACACTAAGCAAAAATACCTTATGCTACAAATACACACTTGAGCAAAAAAATTCATTGTAGAGAGAGCATCATGTATGAGAATTGATTATGTATTTCACCTCGATAATAAAATAAATTACAATCATATCAAAAGTTATAGTTCAACATTCATTTTTTAGTATCATTCTTCCATAATTGAATATATAAATTACAAATGAATGGAAATACTTTGAATGATGAGCATGAGTAGATACATGCGCATATTATCAAGGCTATCCGCTTATCCCACAAAACCATAGCACATGCAAATGTTGACAGTACCATTACTCCCGTGAAATTTTCACTCTCGATTCTCAAAACCAAATTGAATATTCTTAAAAACTTACATCTTTAACTCAAACCGCAAATGCCCAACAAAGCTTCAAATTATCTTGATGAGTATAAGTAATTCCGCTGGTCATAGACAACATTCATTTTTTGTAGATCATTTTGCCATAACAAAAATTCAAATCTTATAATGCTAAATGTAAACTCAACTTAGATTTATATAGTTAAGCATAATTCTCAATTATCTTAGATTAGCATTCTTTCCTTTTTAACATTTTCATAATTCAAACTCGTGATCTTAGATTTTAAATGTAAACTAAACTCAAAATCCACACATTTTAGTAAAAATCATCATAATTCTTGATTAAACTTAAAGGTCGTAATTCTTTTTTTGTATAATAATTCCATAATAAACCAACCGATACCTCGATGCCATGCACTCAATGTATCATCAAATTTGACTATTAGAAATTGGCCTTCGAGAGCAATCCTCTGTTGACAATTATATATTACAATGGCATCTTTGTGTTTTCTAAACATTCCCTTCCTATGTTTCTCACAGTTGATGAAAAAAATATGTAAATTTCATGTCTCCATTGTCAGACAAATAATCTAAGGTAAATGCAGAGATGAGCTAGATTATTCTCTCATGCACATCTTAATTAGGCTCCTAACAACTAAGAGGAAATTGGGGCATTTCTTCTCAGAAATATCACACGGACAGGCAAAAAAACCAAAAATTGGAGCATTTCTTCAGCTAATTGGATGACCCAAACTACTATGAACTCGAAAGATCAAATTTTCATAACACACATAAGCATAATCAACCAAGAGAAAACAAAATCCCCCATCCATTGTTTTCACTGATTTGTGTCTGTAATCCATATAAGAAATTCCCCAAAAGTTCAGCAAAACCACAGAAACTAAGATGAAAAAAAAACAATTTTGAAGAGAAATATGAAATCAAACCTGAAAATAAAAACGAGAATGATTGCCGGAAAGCTCTCTGCTTTCGATTAATCCTAAGGTGAAAAATATTGTTACCTTGGAAGTCGGCAAAGAGGGCCGGAGGAGGAACACGAGCCCTCACGATCGAGGGTTCCGTCACCGGCGACGAAGGAGGTGGACGGGATCAACGCTCGCCGATAATGAAGATGGAGATGGACGGGAGGTCTTCAAGTCACAAGAGAGAAATGCGATTGTGATTTTGGGAACTTGGAGATGCAAACCCTAAAAAGTCTAGTCATTTCATGATTTCATAAGGGTAATCCGGTAATTGCTTGATCCCCAAACCGCTCAAAACTGCTTTTTCGTAAGCATCGCATGGTCAGCCTTCAAAAAAGCAAGTTTCGCTTATAGCCTTACTCGCTTCTGCAGAGAAGCTAATCCAAACAACATTTTTTCAACCCAAAAACGCTTAACTTATAAAAAAGCGCTTCTAGCCTTTCTAGAAGCTAATCCAAACACCCTCAAAAACTGCTTTTTTTCAGAAGCACCACATGACTAGCTTCTGAAAAAAGCAGTGTTTAAGCTTTTTTTGGAGCTTCTGTTTTTTTAAAAAGCTAATCTAAATAGGTTTTTTTGAGCCAGAAACGCTTAACTTATAAAAAAGTGCTTCTGGACTAAAAGAAAGCTAATCCAAACAAGCTCTAAGTGCTTCTGTTTATTTTGTGTTTGGATTGACTAATTCAGAAGTACTTTTTTTTTATTTGGGACGTTCTTTGGATGAGCATCCCAAAAGGACTTTTTTACAGTGACAAAATTGCTAAAATAGACATTCATTGAATTATAATAATATCCTAAATATTATGTCTTTGTCACATGTTTTATTACTATTAATAAATATTATTATTATTATTATCATTATTGTGGTTGTTGTTAGTTTGTTACTGTTATTATTATTATTATTATTCTTATTATTATTATCATCATCATATTAATTATTAGCATGAGGATGAAATAAAGGCTACTAACATGACTGCTCTCGTCTCTGACTGGATTTACCTTTTGATGCTCAAGCATCCAAGAGTTCTTCTCGATTTACCATTTGATGTCAAGTTTTATCCAAGAGTTCTTGAGCTGATGAGATGCAAACAAGACTCTTCTATATATGTGTGAGGTCCAAGATTTTTGGTTAATAAAAGAAAGTCCCCAAGGTTGGATCTAATCGAACTTTTTATTAGAAATGGAGAATTAAAAAGATTAATTTCTTTATTTGGGTCATTAGGGACCTAGTGGTAATTTTGGAAAGTCTGAAGACTTAAAGGAAAATTGTCTCTCTCTCTAAGAGAAGGACTTGCATGTAAATGAATAGAATAAGAAGGGTTATTTGCAAAATGTAAATAATAGGCATACATTGAAAGCCTTAAGAAGAAATCAACGGCCAAGATTAAATAATTTGAGACGTACCTATATTTTGAATTAAGTGGATTTTATGTGAAAAGAAATATTTAATTGGTAAGGGATTTAGATAAAAAATACAATGGTTCTCACAAAACTATGTGCTCTTCGAACCTCAACTCGCAGCTCCTGAGTTTGTAATCACTATTCCTTTAATCCTGAAAAGAAAGGGAAATCAAGAAGAATGAGATTTCGAAAGGAAAGCTCAGTAAGTTCCCCGCAGGGATCTCAACAAAGCTAGTCAATATGCAAGATAAGCAATAAGCATAAATACAAGCAACCGGGACTACACCCGCACAATCAATCAATTGTGTGTGGTTGAGCGTGAGAGGTAGTGTTTACTTCAGCACGTGGTCGTGGAAACACGTGAGCTTGTGCTCCGTCCGGATCGGAGTGTGAAGTTTCACTAACTGTTTATTAAAATACTCTTTTGGATATGCCCACCCGTGGGCCGACACTTGATCATGGGCACATGGTCTTGTGTGCTGGCCTGGAGGTGTAAGCCAATTGAGTTTGTTGGTTTTTTCGGTTCAATGGAGCGAATGCTCAAGTGAGAAAGGAGCTGCCTGGTCGAGGACACCGGGCGCCTCGATGGTTCCATGCTAAGGGAGGATACCCGGTAGTCCAACCTCGCCAGGGACGATACACCACCGCGTTAACACGTAAGAGTATTTCAATAAACAAATAGCTTAAACTTCACACTCCGGATCCTGACGGAACACAAGCTCACGCGGTTTCACACGCACTAATGCGGCCGAATCAACGGATTCGCGTGATCAATAAACACTACCTTTCACGCCAACCACACACAATTTATTGCTTATCTTGCATATTGACCGCTTTGTTGAGATCCCCATGGGAACTTATCAGATTTCCTTTCAAAGCTCATTCTTCTTGATTTCCTTTCTTTTCGTGATTAAAGGAATAGTCATTACACTCAGAGTCAGCGCTTTGAGGTTCAAGAGCACATAGTTTTGTGGAGAACCATTGTATTTTTTTTTAGGACCCTTGTAGGGCCCATATTGTACCTTTAAATTTCAATTTCACAGTGTAACTCTTTTGTTATTAATGGAAATAATGCTATCTCGCTCTTTATCATTTAGGCCTTGTATCCGAAAGGGGCTTGTCTCACTTGGGTACCAAGTAGGTCTGCGGATCGCGCCTCGAGGTCCCGGATTCGGTCTGAAAAGCGATAATATGTCATTGTAATTAATTAGCGTGATAAAATAAATATACTAGTTAATTTCCCATCTACTTGAACAGATATTATCCTTGATATATATATATATATATATATATATATATATATGTGAATAGAAGATTGTATTGAATCAGATATGATATTAGAGGATAAATACATACTTCCCATCATTGCCTAAGGGCATATGTCTTCATGCGACATGGGAACAAAGAAAACAATATTAAGTTTTGGATTTATTTCAATGCATGCTAGTGTTCTTGGCTTCAAGTCCACAAAATTAAGCACTACACAAGGTCCGCAAGATTTCCTTCTATTGTTAGAAGTTGGATGTATAGTTACATCCAACTCCATGACAAACTTGGTCAAATTTTGCCAACATTAATAACTCCTCTCCCAACTTCTTCAACATGTACACAAGACTTGGCATAGAGATTACTAATTAACAAGTCTTCTTGATAATCAGAAACATTTAATATATAATACCGATAGCTGGTGAAGATATAACACTGATAATTTACAAGAAGAACTCTATCTCGGTAATTCAATCAAACAGATTAGTTCTAATGCTTGTCCCAGTTCCATTGCCCACATCACAACAATTAACTCTCGTAACCAAACAACAACAAACTATAACAAAACCCATCATTGCAATTAACAATAACAATAATAATATTTCAAACCATTACTCGTGAACCAAACAACAACCATAACAAACCCATAACAATTAACTAAGAACAAACAACAATAATTAACACATAACAATAATTAATAATATTTTCAACATCACAACAAATCCATAACATTTTTTTTCTTTCGTCATCCATATTACTTTCTTCATTCAATCAAGCACAAGAAAACAACTTCTCTACTTGTTTTCTTTTCATTTCTCATCCATTCTTCTTACAATCCAAACACACCCAAAACCTTTTGGAGCTCATTTCAAATAGAGGATGCCCACCTTATTCAAGAAGCTCTCTCTCACTTTCCTCCCTTGATCCTCTCGAACAAAGACATTAACTCCAACCTTATCCTCAAGGGCTTCAAAGATTCAAATCACAAATTAAAACCAAATTCAACAAGAGAGAAGAAAACCCCATTGTTCATACTGAGCTCTGGGAGGTGTTGCCACCACGCCACCTCAACCTTCTACGGGCGATTGCTCCAGCCCACGCCAAAGAAGTCTGGTTCGCCGAGGCGTTCCGCTTCCACCTCTCCATCCCCGTTCTCAGATGCGGAGAAGAGGCGAAGATGCAACGATTGAAGAAAACCTCTAAAAACCCTTGTCATTTCTTAATTGGGTTAAAGCCATTTTTGGTCCCTGAAAACAGGGCCAATGTTCATTTTCATCCCAAAAATTTAAAATTTGTTCAATACGGTCCACATGCATCAGCATATATTGCTACTTATCACTCCACATTAGCAAAATAACGACCTAAACATAATAATAAAAAGATTATATGCATTTCATTGGTATTCCACTTGACTGTCACGTCAGCAATAGAGACCAAAAATGCCAAAATACGGAATATATAGGGACCCAAAATGTCAAAATATGCAATACATAAGGACCATATTGAAGAAGTTTTGAATTTTGGGATGGAAATGAACATTGGTCGAGTTTTTATGGACCGAAAATGGCCTTAACCCTTCTTAATTTCATAAGAGTATTTTGTAATTGACTAACCCCAAACCGATTCTCAGTGATAATCAGCCTTTTCAAGCGTTCACACATGACCACTTCAAAAAATGGTTTGAGCTTTTTTTGGATCTACATGTGTAAGGACCTAACACACCGATCTAGAGAATTCCAATCCCAAAACGCCCACCCCTGCTAATGGTAAGGCCAATTTACTAGGTCAAATAAAGGAAATGGATACCTGAAAAGATATGAGGAGAAGTATGTAGGGCGTAGATCAAAATGGATCATGGAGATGATAAGGGCGAAGCCCGGTAATTGCTCGAGGGGAGTTGATAAAAGGAGGGGAAGACGGGAGACAAGGTACGCCATTTTTTCTTTCTTCCTTTGAAGAATTTACCACTTAACTCTTGCCCCCCCTGAACCAAGCCCCTTCCCGCTAACTTGTGCGTCGGAGCCTCCCCGGGCAACGAGGTCGCCCCAAGTTCACTATTTCTTGTTTCGGTGCAGGTTGTTGTCATCTTACCCAATGGAGGCGGCGGTCCTACTTTTAAATAAATTTAATCGTTGATCAAGAGACCAGTTCTCATCTCGAGGGAAAACGGGTTTTGTCATCAACATGAAGGCCAACGGTGGGAACATCACCTAACAAAAGTCAAATGGCCACCACAACGGAAGTCAAAGCGCAAACTGTAATCCGTGATGTGAGAATGGAGGCTTAGGTAGATTCCCACCCACCGTGAGGATCTTTCCGGGACGCATTACTGGAGGAACACGACAAACCCCTAAAGAAGTATCATGACTCCTCCTTAGGAAGGAGGTCCGACCGACAATCGCTAATGGCAAGTGTTGGAGCGGAGGATCAAGATTTGGCCTCGATCGCGGTGTTTACTTGAATGTCATATCCCACAAGTGACTCTAGATGCCGCTCCACATCCTACAGAGAGTCGTGGAAGGTCTCGCTATGGATCATCCCGGGCGCCAAGCACGATCCCGAGAAAGGAGTCCAAGTGTCACACCCTTACCGGAAGGCACAGATTCACCCAAATCACCGCGAGGGCGAAGGTTCCCGTGGGAGCGATTGGCGTAGAGAGAAAGGAAGACTATTGCGTTGTCGTCTGACAGCTTGGCATCACCTCAACCATGATGGCGACATCGCCACCTCAAGGAACCCATCGTCGCGTCCCCTTGACCGACAGAGACCGAGTTCTGCAAGAAATATAATTAAAATAAATATGTATTAGGGTACTGAAGAGGGCTGTTAGCATCAAGCCGGCTGCAAGTGCAGCCGGCTGATCCTAACAGCCCTTATATATATATATATATATATATATATATATATATATATATATATATATGGGAGCTGATAGGATCAGCCGACCGTACTTGCGGCAGGCCTGATCTTATCAGCTGTCAGGTACTGAAATTGTATTTTATCTGATAGATCTTTATATAGAGCATTGAGTCGCGTCGGTGAGATCTGGAACCTGTATAAATTCTGTATTGCTAAAACGGTAAATATCTCACGTTATAAACTACTCTAAAGATTTTTACCACAAGATACCTTATTTATGAAAAGGTATATTTGATTTTTGAAACTTTTTTAATCTGGCTTAACTTTATTAAAAGCCTGTAATCTTGCAAAGCTGGAATTTCATTATGCATTTTTTGTGCCTGGATATAGTCTCTGTTTTATGGCATTCTACCTGTATTCTGTGTTTTGCTACATCTCCTATAATGGCACATACATTCTTGTCCTGTTACCTAGCAAGGGGAGTAAGCCCTGAGCGTGTCGACATGTTCTGTGATAGTAGTGCTACCGAACATGCATGTCTGCCCTGACTTCGGTGGGCGCTAACTACGACCGATGATTAATTGCCTACAGCCGTTGATACTCCGGTCCTGTTATTTATTCATTGTTGTATTATTTTTTGCTAGTGAGATGTATCTCATGTTTTATCTGACTATTCTGCATATACTATCATATTTACTTACATGATCTGTTTTTGGGATTACACTGTTTTTCCTAACTCCTGAAATTTATTACCTGGCTATGCGCAGGATGAACACGTTGAGAATGATTGTGGGTCAAGCCGCTTAAAGAGGGGTGGACTCTCTATCAATCCTTGATGTCAAAGTTTGCCTTTTGCATAGGAAACTTAATGAAGATGTGTACATGGAGCGCAAAGGGTTATGAGCTGAAGAATAGTCTCTAAAAGTTTACATATTGAAGAAAAGCTCTATATGGACTCAAATAAGCTCCATGGGCTTTGTTCAACAAGTTGAAGCTCATTTCATAAGTGAAGGGTTCGAGAAGTATTATAGTGAGCACATTCTATTCATTAAAAAAATAAGCAAGGTAAGATTCCTCATTGTGCGCTTATATGTTATGATTTAATATTTACTAGCAATGATGAATTGATGTTAGCTAAGTTTAAGAATTCCAGGTTGAGGGAGTTTGATATGATTGATTTGGGGAGATTGAGAGTTTGTTTAAACAGATGATGGGATGCCTCATGTACTTAACAACTACTAGGCCGGATTTGTTGTTTGCAGTAAGTTTGATTAGCAGGTATATGGCCAAACAAATTGAATTGTATTTAATGGCAACTAAGAGGATACTGGAGGCACTTGAAAGGAAGCATTGGACTTGGAGTTTTCTACAAGAATTGAGGTGTGTGAAGGTTTGGTTGATATGAAGAGAGTAGCTATATAGGAGATATAGAAGATAGGAAAAGCACATCAAGCTATGTCTTTATGTTTGGATCATGAGTTGCTGCCTGGTCTTCAAGAAAGCAACGTATAGTCGCACTTCTTCAACCACTGATGTAGAGTTTGGTGCAGCTGTTTGTGTTAGTCAAGCTGTTTGGATGAAGAGAATAATTGAGAAGCTAAGTCTGGAGGAGAGTAAGTGTATTAAAATTTTTGTGATAATAGTTCCACAATTACGTTGTCAAAACATCATGTGTTAGATGGTTGAAGCAAGCTACATTGATATCTGCTTCCATTTTCTTTCGTGATCTCCCAAGAAGGAACAATTGGGATTCGTTTATTGTGAAACATAAGACCAATTGGTAGATGTGATCCATGACAAAGCCTCTCTCACAGTGGATGTGATTAGAGGTTTCGAAGTCAGTTGGGAGTTTGTCAAGTTCCTTAATTAAACTAGTTGTAGTTGGTAGCCAGTTTGAGGGAGGGAATGAAGAGAAAAAGTTTAGGGATTTAGTTAAAGTTTTGATTATGTTTTAATAAGCCCTAGTTTTCAAGTTACTTGTTTAGTATTTCCCTCAATAACAAAAGGACATTATGCTCAATATTTTTAAAACTGGCCTAGCCTTTTAGCCGGAAATATAAGATTAGATATGGGTCAAATAGGAATATAAATATAACATAATATAATATAATATAATATAACCTTAGTATAATATGGACAAGTATTATTTAGGAAAAAATTTCTTATAAAATTAACAATAATGTACTAACAATAAATAAATAAATTTAATTCTAGGTCTTATTTTAAAAATAGATTAAGAAAATTTTTCAATTTAGGTTACAAACTATATTCAATAATCAAATCACCACTATATTTTAATATTTTTTTTCCCTTAACACTATATTTCAACTTAGTAAAAGAAGATGAAGCAAAAGATGGCCTAAAAAAGTTTAAGCAAAAGGACATGCAATATTTTCGCTACAATTGTCAAAAGAGAAGCATGAGCAAATGCTTGAAAGACTATTCAAAAGTATTCACATGGAAGAGTTCAAAATTGTGGGGTGCCATTTAATTTGAAGAGAAACAAAGATCCAACATTTTTGACTTGTGGAGAAAATATGAAGCTTATTGTCTTTGAAATTCGACCAGTGAACAACTCCTGATGTATGATTTCATATTTTCAATATTATAAATATTGAGAGAAACTTTTATTATGTAGATGAACCATCATAGACATATCTTTACTTAAAAAAGGAGTACTTATCATTAAAATTTTTTGTTAAAAATATTTTTAAATTTGTTTTAGTTGATGAAAATGAATAAAAATAAAAAGAAGGGTAATTTATATCTTTTCTTTCAGATTTTATATTCTCACGATCTCCTGTATATGCTCAATAAGCAACTTCTCCTCCTCGTAATATGTTATTTTCTTTTCTAATTTTTTTTAATTTTCAATGTAATATTTTGTTTCCTCCTATGTCCTATCTTAAAAAAATACAGCTCATTTATAAAGTTCAGTTAGAATTATCTAAAAAATCTCTTGAGAAATTCTTAAAAAAGCACCACTTTCAAGTATTTATAATGTGCTTGATGTAAAACAAACAAAACAAATGTTTTGAAGGATCAACATAATTATGAGCAAGTCATGCATCTTTAGTTTTCATAGAAACCACCATGTTTTTATGATCAGGCAACATCAAAATTAAGAAATATATGTGAATTAGAAAGAATAACCAAAATTAAATTAGGGTCTAAACCAACTAGGTGCCTGCCCATTATTGATGTTATGCGTGCATGATTTCCACATGTAGCTAACCAAACATTGAAAGTGTAAAATCCGAAGATTTTAGGTTATTATTTTTCTAATTATTTTACTGAAATCTTTGGATAATAAAAAAAAGTCCCCAAGGTTGGATCTAGTTAAAATTTTATTAGAATAAACGTTCTCTAATTTTTTTAAGTAATTAGATAATTAGAGAAGTCCCCCGTACTTGGAATTTATTGGAGTTTATGAGAAAAGAGGGATTTAAATGGTTAATGCCCTAATTAGGGTTAATTGGGGACCTTTTAGTAATTTCAAGGAAAAGATGGATTTAAGTAGAAATTGGTTCCCTCACACACAGGAGGACTTACATGCGAATTGGGAGAAATACGAGGGTTCTTTACTAAATTCACATGGAAACCCTGCATACTAGTATGAAATTTCAGAAGAGTCCAGGGACTCTTTACTAAATAACCACTAAAAACTAGCATAATAATTTAGTAATACTTCAGGGGGTTTTATGTAAATTTGACATTACCATAATTCTATAAATAGAGGAGAAAACCTTAGCGGCTTCTAGGTTTTTATTTCTCACAATCGACGACCAAGGCTGTGAGGGAGACAAGAGGAGGTCTCTTCTCGATATCCAAACAATCTCCGCTAAAGAATAGATCTTTAGTATGATTCAGGTTAGTCTCTAAACATATTAGATGATTTATGTTATTTTAGATATGGATGTATAGGTTTTGGGATCCAAAATATTGAAGGTTTAGTTTTTTATATATATCTTGAGATTAGAAGTTCAGAATAATTGCATGATCTCATTGACACGTAGAATCAAAACAGAAAATATTGACAATTTTAGAATCCTTTATGTTACCCGATCGTATTCAAATAAATTTATCCATATTTTTCCTATTCTTAGGAATCCATTAAACTTTGTTTTAATCCGATTCGATTTACGGATTAAAAGATACAACAGATTTTGCCTTAAACCCTCAAGTAAAAACCTCAAGCAGACTGTAATTTTAGAAAAATCTCACCAGATTTTCTCTGATTTATGATCTTTAAACTTTTGTTTCAGATTCTAATCTTCTTCATGAATCTAACAAATCTAATTTCATTGAAATCTGATCAGTAGAATAAAATTTATGACCAAGTATTTGAGAGTAGGAAAATCTGTGAATTTTGTTAGTCCGGGCTGTTGATTTCGGGGGTATTTTAGGTATTATGAATTTCCCTGATCATAGTGTATAATATATCATTGGAAAGGCTATGAAAATAGATTTCCTATGAATCCTAAATTAATGTAATCGGATATCTGTATTGGAAGATATGGACAATCCTTTCCGACTGTGCAAAACTTGTAGAAATTCTGCATTGTGTATGGGCATATAAATTAATAGGATCCTCATAGGTGATTAAGTGGTTTGGGTTGAGCCTATTTTAAACTCAAACTGGATTAAGATCAATTGGGTTAATTGAGTTAGTAGATTGGGTTAGATCTATGTTAAAGCAAACTAGGTTAAGTTAGTTAAGTTGTTAAGTTGAATTGGGTTTGTTTTAAATCAAACCGAGGTTATTCAATTTAGTTATGTGAGTTGGGATTGATTTGATCAAGTAATATTAAATGGATTGAAACAAGTTAATGGACTTGGGTTCGGTTTGGTTAGACTCACCGCTTGGGAATCAAGTTAGGTTAGTCAATTTAGGAGTTGGTCAATGGTCGCCCTGCTTCCCCATTCGAGGGACAACAGAAGTTTTCAGAGTTCCCTGATCGGGATCTACAATATACTGTTGGAAAAATTAGGGAAAGCCCTTTCTAACGAATCTTAGATCAGCCAGATCGGGTTCCCGAATTAGAAGTTATGAGCAGTTTATTATAACTGTGCAGAATTACCAGAATTCTGCATTAACACTACTGAAAATAATAAGCCACTTTGGTTATAATAATAGTACTAAGACATGGTTGTCATTACCAAATTTTGACGTAGATATGCGTCAGAAGAAAGTTCCATATGACTTCGGACATCATTAGTAGAGGTAAGTACCATTGGCTTGTTTCCCTCATTTGTTGGATGATTTCTTTGTAAGTGCCTTTGCCTAGCTCACACCCAGATTTGGGTTTTCTTGACTTTGCTATTGCCATGTATTTGTAAGTACACTTGTCTTGCTCCTACCCATCTTTGGGTTTCTTGTGTTTGATGATTGCTATTTGATAGCTTGCCTGTTCTTTCATGATGATCTGTTTATTGGTTACATGCACATACCTGCTTATTGTTTGGTTTCCTTTCCATGTATGTGTATGGTTGCTTTATGTGAGATAGTGTTTACTGTGCATGTTTGTCCGTTGACCGGCATATGACCGTGGCAGCACATGAGCTTGTGCACTGGCCGGAACGACGTGTGTCAGTTGCACTATCTATTGTTGAATGCTCGCGCTGAGCATACCTACTTGTGACTAGGATGATACTGTGGAGACTCGTGGTGCTTGTGTTTAGGTTGGGTAGGTATGCGTCTGTGGAGTGAGCGGGCTCGCTGAGCATAGCCTCCTCTTGTCCGGCATAAGACCATTAAGACACGCAATATTTGTTTTGTCCGAGAAGGTGTGTCAGTTTTTCTTGTGTAGATAAGTTGCGGGCGTTCAGGGGGAGGACACTTTGAACGTCCTGTAGTCCTACCATGGGGAGGAAACTCTGGATGCCCACCCGTCTGTGGGATGATATCACCGTGACATGTATACACGTGAGGGAGCGCCACTGCACTCGAGGGTCTTGATGTGATTAAGAGTGATGATCTACCGAGGTCGATGAAAGCACCGGAGATGACGCGGAAAGTTTTCTTTGTTGATTGTTTGTTATATTCTTTGTTACTTAGATTTTCGTGATAGTGATTCTTGTGTTTGACCTTGTTTTCCGATATGTTTATGGTTTCGTATGGATTACTATTTCTTGGTTGACTTCATTGACTTCTTTGTACTCCATGCGCGGTAATTTACTGAGCTTTCCTTTCGAAAGCTCATTCCACTTGATTTTCTCTCTTTCAAGTTTGAAAGATTAGTTGATTAGATCGCAGGAGTCAAGCTGAGGGATCGGGGATAGCTTGCTGAGGTTCGTGGACCTCAGGATTTCTCTATGAGTGAGATTGTACTTTTATAGGACCCTATAGGTCCTGATTTTGTATTGACCTTTGTAGGGTACTTTGAACCCTGACTTTATTATTAATTCCATCATAAGAACTCTGAGTTTGATTATTATTGAAGTTAGTAGATTTATTTTATTGCATGCTTTCGATTACTTAGGTCTTGTATCCGAGTGGGGCCCATCTCCACTTGGGTACGGCCGGTTTGTGCACGTGCCCGAGGCCCGGGGAATCGGGTCGGGCGATGTAAAGACTTGCAAATGTAGCTTATTGTAAGCTCTTTTTGATTAAATTGTATGTTGTTTAAGGTGGGGATGGAGTTCCATGTATATCATATATATTTCACAGCATAAGGTCATCTATTAAACTTTGAGATCGAGTTCTAGAAATGAAATGAAATTTTGCCTTCTTGGCCACAGAGATTCATCAATTCATCATGGTGGTTAGGAACAAACTTGTTTTAGTGTTGTTTAAAAGCATTTCCTTAACAAAAGGACCATTGGTCTAGCTGTATCTTAGGTTCCTTGCGTTGGGTAATTCGTTTGATTGAGCATGCTTTCAGGTTTGAAACCTTGCCCCCGTAAATGGGGGGAGCAGTTTTGGTAATTCACTTGGTGATCAGCACAAAGCTCTCAGGTTTGAGTCTCCACATTCAGACGCTGCATGGTGAGGGGTCAAGAGTGCTTGTCATTTAAGGCCACGCCTCTTGGCATACCTTCTGGGGAGGTCATTATGGCCTATATAAAAAAAAAAGTCCTTTCCTTAGAAAGGTATGTGAGACTAAACACAAATTAAAATAAATTAAAATAAAAGTTAACTACATAATTAGAATATTATCTATTTAATAAAAAAAATACGAAAAAACTAGTTAAGTACAATAAAGCCCCCATAATCATAAAACGGCCTGTTTGGTACGCATGAATGGGAATGGGTATGATTCCTTACATGAGTCATTCCCATGTTTGGATGTGCAGGAGCTGGAATAAGGGGGGATTGGCCAAGGACTGGAATTTCCAACAGGGAACGAGTGAGATTCCTCCCAAATCGGGCGGAATACTCATTCCCCGAAGTTTGGAAATGTCCATTCTCGCCTCAACCTGAAATGTTGTGCTACCGCCTAGCACGCAAGCTTCTCTTTTCCTCTCTTTCCCCAAAACCCTAGCAACCGCCTCCCTTCTCGCACGCATCTTCATTAGGCATCTGGACGAGCCCTCAAAAGTCGGCCTTTGTCGCTGTTTCCGCCACATCAATTCTCATTCTCCTTCGTCACGCTGAGATCGCCTCCGTCAACCCTCATATCAAGGGTACAGATCTCCCTCATTTTTTGTATGGAAGGATTAGTGATCTTCTTTTTGTTTTTCAATGGGGGTCTAACATGAGTTGAGAAAAACTATGATGGCTTATGGGAGCTTGGATTTCTTATGTTTTTGTTTTCCCTTTTTTTGTGTTGATGATTGGCTGTTTGATGCAAAGATGGGAATTTTTTGGTAAATTAAAGAGACTTGCTAATTCACACAGCTACAGAACTCTAGCTTTGTTTCACAGCTTCTGGTAGACTTGCTAGATCTTCAAAATCATATATAGTGTAAATCTTAAAACATTAATCTTCTATTTTAATAATTAAACATGAAGATAGTTCTGAATCTGATTACATAAGGAACAAGAAAATATTGCAAGTTATTGAGAAAGATTTCAATCCTATCTCCTTACAACTAGTCACATATGTTTAACCACAAGATGAAGAGAGAGATTAATCATGTTCTTATTTTTCTAAAAATAAATTCATAATTGTTAATATTTTAAAAATTAAAGGGACAAACCAATATTAGTTAGTGAGCACTTAGGTAAATATTAATGAAGTTAGTTGACAAATTAACAACAAAAAAGACTCAAAGTATGAACGGGAAGATCCTTAGAATTATTTATAAGAACTCCCTCAACAAATTAACAAATCATCCCATGCATTATCGCAACATAATTTATATGAGAGTTAGTAAAATCAAAACTATTAAAACACTCTATCAATATATGTAAAACAAAAGGATTAAATATAACAGAAAGGTTCAATTGAGAGAATGAAAATCATAACATCTTTAATTTCCTTCATATTAATGTGTATATAAAAGGCATAGACATCCCTGACAATCTCTCTAGTTTCCTATGGTAGATTTAACACATTAAGCAGATTTAAAACTAGCTTCATGTTAAGATTACTGAACATTCTTTTGTATTATTAAAATATAAATAAACTGTATTGATAAACAGTCTAGTATTAGGTAATAAATAACCATGACATAAAACCTAACTCTATATCTGTATCTATTGGGTAACCTAGAATTCTATATACATTATTACTACTTATGCTTCTAAGAGAAGATGTGTCAAACATCTTTGTTTGGGCAGATAAATGGCACAAAATCAGTAGCTAGTGTTATTTTTTTTGGTATGCAATTGTGTTATATTACATATTGATTATTTGATAGTTTCATCCTTAAAAGATCATTCATCTTACAAGTTAATATATTTGTTTTTATTTATTTAGATTTTGATAATATGTCCAAGATTAAAGAACTTCAGAAATATTTCGCAATGATCATATGCTACCTTTACGTGCTAAGTGTCATGATCACCATATGTGTAACGTAGCAACACAATGTTAGAAAAAGAATGATTCAACATGAGATTATGTGCACATCTACTAGATGCCGCAAACAACATGAGTACCTCCATCGCATAGTTTATGAAAGTGATACAAAATGCATTAACAAGCTATGGATGGATCGGCGTTGTTTTCATAATTTGTGTCAATTGTTAACTACAACAAGTGGGCTACGAGGCACGACAAATATTGGTGTGGAGGAGATGACCACAATATTTTTAAACATTATAGCACACCATGTCAAGAATAGAGTAATTAAATTTGACTTTATATGGTCGGGCAAGACAGTTAATAGACATTCCAATGCCATGTTAAAGTCAGTTATCCTTTGCCACTCTGTTCTTTTGAAGAAACCAGAACCTGTACCTAAAAATTCAAATGACCACAGGTGGAAGTGGTTTAAGGTGATACCCTAAGTCCAAATGTCTGCTAGTTAGTCCTATATAATATAACTAACAATTCATTGTTTATTCAATGTAGAATTGTCTTGGAGCACTAGATGGGACACACATTCGTGTGAATGTAACCAAAGTTGATCGACCAAGATATAAATCAAGAAAATCTGATATAACTACTAATGTTCTCGTTGTCTCAGCAAAATATGCTTCTCGAATCATGTCGGCACGTGGATAGGATCGCCATACCCAAACAGGGGAAGAAGTCTCCATCTAGGCACAAGGCCTCAAAGATCCCTGCATAATAATAAATATCCAGAGATATATAAAACGACCGAATTAATATTAGAAAGAAGAAGGGAGTTTACGCAACTCCATACAAATACAAAATACTAGGGTCTATACGACCCATACAAGGATCCATCCAAGTCACCACTAATAGTCCATACAACAAGGAAATATAAGTCTCACATACACACACAAGTGGAAAGAGGTGCGCAGACCTCAAGATAAAATAAGCAAGTCCGAGTCAGCCACTCGGAAAGTCCCCATCTAAGTCTGGACCTACTCCTCGTCGTCCCCTGTGAAAAATTCAATCAAGTAGCCAAAAGAAAGGCTCAGTAGGATCGCTAGAAAAGTAATAAAGGTGGCGAAAACCACTAGCAAAGAACAGAATAAAAGAAGAATAATATGTAAGTGCAACAACATCACAAGCAAATAACAAGTCTCGAGAATGTGGATAAATCTACGGATGTACTCAATCTCCTGGCATATATGATACTATGATACCTCCAGTATCATATGATATCCTCCAGATATAATCTCCGGTCTACGCCGGATAACGCTATAACAATCATGTGCACATGGCCAGAAAATACCGCTCTCTGACTGAGCCACTCCATCCGATATATCATGCCTATACGTAAGAGATTGCTAGTACAAAAACCTAATAATAGGTATACATATATATCCAAGACAGCAACATCTTGAATATATAATAAGGTAAATGATCTCATCGAGATCGGAAGCCAATATGTATTTAAGGAGTAAACTCCACTCTCAATAATGCATAAGAAAACATGAAAGCAACAATCTTCCCTAGATATAAAGCCGATACATATGAGGAAACCCATCTTGAATATGTATCGGGAACCTCTCGAGGAAATAAGAGTACAAAAAATCAAAGCAAGGTAGGAGGAAGGAATACTCACAAACCCCTCGCAGGCGAGCCTACTTGGCTAGAAGCAAATCATTGATCCTAATCGAAGTCTTACGCCAGTCCGAATCGATCTAGTAGATAGATTAGAAATCTCGCGATATTCACTATCACTAAATTAATTAGTTTCAAGTCTTTGTAAACTTCTCAGAACAAGGTAGGAATATTTAATCTCATATCAGCTTCTAACACATTGCAATACATGAGACTAACTCATCAAATACATTCACTAATATGAAGAATTAATCTAGCCCTACATGTTCTCAAAGAAGATGTGCAACTACTTGGTTCTGACAGGGAAGCTCAGAAATTCTCAGTGTTACCACATTAAGTCGGCAATCTCTTCTCTAAATATCGTTTGAATCAAAAGAAGAGCCCCTAAAGGATCTATGAATGAATTCAGATAATCCATCAGCTAATAATGCAATTCGATCCATAGATATAAGCATGGAATTTTAATATTTACTTAACATGAAATCATTAGTCCCAAGTTATGTAGCTTTGGATGATTAAAATCCGTACCGTGTACTTTTATTTATAAAATCATGGGGTAAAGCTATTTTTGGTCCTTGAAAAGTGGAACAATGTTCATTTCCATCCCAAAATTCAAAATTTGTTCAACATGGTCCCTATGTATTGCATATTTTGACATTTTGGGTCCCTATATATTCCGTATTTTGGCATTTTTGGTCCCTATTGCTGACGTGGCGGTCATGTGGAATACCAATGAAATGCATATAATCTTTTTATTATTATGTTTAGGTCGTTATTTTGCTGATGTGGAGTGATAAGTGGCAGTATATGCTGATGTGGACCGTATTGAACAAATTTTAAATTTTTGGGATGAAAATGAACATTGGCCCTGTTTTCAGGGACCAAAAATGGCTTTAACCCTAAAATCATCTAATGGATTTATCTAAAGGATACTCAACTGATCCCCCTACAGAAATACAATCACCTTTCCAAATGCATAGAAGCCTCTCTTCCATACAAACATACATAACAGAATTCTATTATTGTTTCAAGTTTATAAATTCCATTCTATCAGGCCATAATTTACTGAATTTACAAGTATTAACTACACAAGAGCTCTAACTCATTCTTCACAGTAGCTAAGACGTAATGCCCTACCTGGCTATTCATTTAGCTGCTCGTGTGTGGGAAAACCTCTTCCTCAGTAGTTCTAGCACAAGCGATCCACGCTGTCTCTCTTACACTTGGTTAAGGGTGACTAGGCAAGGTTGGGAAGGTGGCAGCGGCTCCACTATAGCAGTACACCTTTTGTTCTTCTAGCTCTTGATTTAGAGACCCATATTCTCCTAAGACCTGCCCAGATTCTTGAGCAGCATCAACAGCAACTCCTTCGAGTTCTCTATAGATCCCAGGTCAACAGAACTCTCACAGTTGCTTTATTGCTCGGAAGTTGCTAAGAAAGAGGATGTCACTTGCTCCACCGGCTCCGGAGATGGCTGCTCGATCAGGCCTGTCTGCAGGCCACCTTAGAGGGAATAGTGAGGGCAGTCCATCGTGAGCCTAGACCGGTCATAGAGAAGAGGAAGGAGAGGGAATGAAGGGTGTGATAAGCAAGAGGGATCATGAGCATGACTTCCCTTTGTTTTAAAAGCTTTCAAGCTCCTCTCAGAGTCCAAAAGATGGCTATTCCTCTCCTTCTCTACTCGAAAGTATGGTTACTTCCGCATCCCTCGCTTAAGGGTGCTCAGATCCGGGATTCCCGGCGTCACTAACGTGGGTTCACACAGCCATTGATTCCCTTTGTAACCCTCTAATTTGATTGGTATAGTTGAGTGATAATCTTGTGTCTTAATCACTTCTACATTCACTAGGGTTCTATTATTTCATATGGCTGTAGTTGTTAAAATTCTCTGATAAGCTCTCCATTCCTTGGTTTTTGATCAATGTCACATATCTTGTCTTTTTCCTATCATTCAAGCCTTGTAGAGACACATGTTTGGAAATTCATTACATGTGGCTCGTGACTTAATGCAATTTAAATCAACGGATGGGTTGGCCCCTTTTTTATAGTCTTCTAATTCCACTAGTTGCTACGTAAGCCTTATTGTCTTTACACATGTGACCACTTACGTTCATAATTCACTCCTCTACTTTTATTATTTAATTACCTTGTCTATTACTTTATGTCACATGTGAGCCTTTGTACCACGAGTCTTGTAAATAATTCGTGTCAGGGTCCACCGTGATAATTCACCGTCCTCATGCCCTGATCCGCATCCTCAACTGGTAAATGATTCCAAAGGGCACGGGTGCAATCAGAAGTCAACGGTCTGTCTCTCGTCAGAACAAATCCGAGAATATCGGCTTTTAGTCAAATCCTTCATCACGGGCATAATGTGGCATCACGAGGCTGTCTCAGTCCCCGACAAGATCCACCTTTTCCCAGATTTGAATATTTGTCTATTTCCTTTTCTCAATAATTAATCTGGATTAATTAATATATAATTAATCTGGATTAATTTAACACATAATTATCCTTGATTAATTAACACTTAATTAATCTGGATTATTTAAACCTTATGATTTTTCCCAAAATTTCACTGTTGCTATATTAAATTGCCATTTAATAATTCTGTGGAATAAAATCTTTATTTATTTCGGGGCGGGTTTTACACAAGACATGCAATTTATATATATTTTATCTGGCTGGGAAGGTTCAGCTCATGACGGCCGAGTCCTTAGGGATACCATAACAAAGCCTAATGGATTAAAGGTTCCAGAAGGTAAAAAAAAAGTATTTTTATTGCTTTTTAGGTCTTATCAATAAATGACCTCCAAACCATTAACTAATAAGAAATGTTTGACTATCTATCAGGTTTCTATTACTTAGTGGATGCCAGGTATGCAAATTGTCCTGGTTTTCTTGCACCTTTTCGAGGACAACGCTACCATCTAAGTTCTTGGGCCGATGGGCATTAACCACTTACACCTCAAGAATTTTTCAACATGAAACATGCTAGTGAGAAACGTGATAGAGAGGACATTCGGTCTTCTAAAAGTTCGTTGGAAAATTTTAGCTTGCCCAAGTTTTTACAACATAAACACCCAACGCTGAATCATTAATGTATGTTGTTTACTTCATAACTTCATGAAAAGAGAGATGACAAAAGACCCTGCAGAAGATGAAGTTGACGATCTAACCCTAGAGAAAAACACGCAAGATGATACTAAAAACATTACAACTATTGATCCAACGAATGAGTGGACACAATTTAGGCTTGACATGGCCGAAGACATGTTTAACATTGGGCAGGCAAGTTGATTTTGTTATTTAAAAGTGGCTAGGAGACATTTGTACTTGATATATGAATTTTTTGAGCTTGGTTTGTTTTGAAATCTTATCATTATGTTGAAGTATGTTTCTATTATGTTAAAAAAATGAATTTTGAAGCTAGTTGACAATTTTATGGTTTAATGAAGTTAGTTGACAATTTTATAGTTTGATAGGATTCACATTGTGATTGTTCAGCTTACTATCCCATGCATGAATCAATGCATCCAGAAGCTCTTGTGCGGAATGTATCTCTGTCATGTTTGCTGTCATACTCTTCACCCACCATCTTAAAGCTCTAGGAATAGAGACAGACATTTGTTTCTGATTATGAAGTTAAACAATATAAATTTATTTTTGGATCTTTGAAGAACAGAGTTGTGCAAAATTTGTTGATCATTGGTAGTTGTACATATCTTAAAATAACACTCAGAAATAAAAATAAATTGTGCACTTAATAGTAAAAGGAGTCTTGGACACTTGTACTCTTGAATATTGCATGTACAATAAATCAAGTAGAAAATTATTTCAGTTTCTTTTGTTTGGATGTTATGGCTATAGAACTTACTCCCCGACAACATAAAACAATCAAATAAAATGAAAGAAGCAAAACACCTAAAAGCCATTGTCCAAAAAACTAATAGGCATTCTACAAGACAACCAATCCTTCCAATCCTCACAACAGTTAAATGTAATGGGTTGAAAGTCATATGTAATTAATAATTGTGAAGGATTGGCTTCCTCGCTTGGTTAGTTAGCAGCTGATTTTTTTTTCTCCTTCATCTCTAGGTTAAGAATTGATTTGCAGAGCTATATTTCAACTATTTACCCTTTTCCTTGTTTTCTTTGTAGAATGCATTTCAGATTGGTTTCTTTGCATTGAGCATGCAAAAATTTATATTTGCATTTAGACTTAGTTATCAATATACTAAACCTATATGATTTCCTATAGTGCATGGTTCTAATGTGTGCAGGAAAATATGGAAGTTTACAGAAAAGTTTCGCAAAAATTAGTATGCTTTCCCAAGTATTTAATTTTATAGATTGTCTTTACTTACTAAGGATCAATAACCATAATCATTGGCAAGTGTTAATTTAACCAACTTGTTTAGAAACTAATCTTTGCTTATGTATAAAAATTTCCTTGCAAGAGCAAGAGCAAGAGCAAGAGTACCAAACTGATACCATTTATGAATTTGCTTCTTTGAACAATCTTGACTTGAACATCTTTAGTTGAACAGCTGGAAAAAGTTTATTTAGAACTTCTTGCTAGGATTTTGCCTCTTTAGTACTATATTGACTGCCATAATTTTTGAGATTCCATGTCTAGTTATTCCATGCAAGTTTGTACCTAGTTTCCATGTTGTGGCAAGTGAGATTTGATCTTCTGTGGTGCTTCCATTGCCTTGATATAGTTTACTGCCTTAATTTTTTGAGATTAAATGCCTAGTTATTCCATGCAAGTTTGTATCTAGTTTCCATCTTGTGGCAAGTGAGATTTGAGCTTGAGTGGTGCTTGCATTGGCTTGACATAGTTTTTTGCCATAATTTGACATTCCATTCTGTCATAATTTGAGATTCAAATTTCCCAGTTATTCCATGCAAGATTCTATATCTAGTTTCCATGTATTGGCAAGTGAGATTGAGATTTTGTGGTGCTTGCCTTGATATAGTTTACTGCCAAGATAACCTATTGACCAAAGTAAGTATGTAACCTTAGTTTTCTGTTCAACTTTGGCATATCATCTATAGAAGCACCTTATTTTCTTCTTATAATGTGAACTATTTTTCTTGAATCTTTTGCTTTAATATCATTTTAAAGTCATAAATTGACATGTCTTTTTTATCCAGTATGGAATCAGATTCACAATCAAGGGGTAGAGGCCAAAACAAACATTATTGGACCGTAGAAGAAGATAAAGTACTTATTGATGCATTGGTTGATCTATCGGCAAATACAATGTGGCGGGCCGAAAATGTGTTTAGGAATGGATACCTTACCCAATTGGAAAGAATGGTGAAGGAAAAGATTCCGACGAGCACATTGAAGGTTGTTCCCAACATTGAGTCTCATGTAAAATTATTTAGATCCAAGACTAGTGCAATGGCCGATCTACTACAAATAAGTGGTTTTACTTGGAACTACGAGAGGTGTACTTTCGAATGTGAGAAGAGTGCATATGATGAGTATGTTAAGGTATACATATTTTTATTTGGTAATTATGCTAATTATGCAATGAGCTTTATTTGATATTTGTATTACTAACTTTATTTTTTAATACTCTTCAGAACCAAAAGGAAGCAACCGGTCTTTATGGAAAAGTTTTTAATTTCTTCAATGACCTTGCCCCAGTATTCGCAAGAGATAGAGCGCATGGCAGTGTAAGAGGGGATATTGGAGATGATGCGGAACAGTATTTGCATGAACAACACTTTGGATGATGACAAAGGTTTCTGTCAAATAGCAAGTGATGAGTTTAGTATGCCTACACAGGAACCAATTCAGTCTTCATCGCTGATGCAGGAGGCTCGAGTCAAATGTTGGTGACGGGTTGGCGGGTCAACATAAAGACGGGAAGTTATCGAGTCAATACCAAGATTGGGTCGGTTTTGGGTTTGGTTCTGTATTTTGACCATAACTTTGGCTACCGATATCAGAATCGAACGTTCGACCCTAATTCGGAAAGCTCTTTGCGGCGCGCATGATATGTGACGTCATATTAGAGAGAATTTTAGTTATTTTTTTTTTCTATTTTTAGAAATATTTAATCTGCCAAATTAGGGTTTTCGGTCTTTTTTCTATTTTTGGTAATATTTCATATGCCAAATTAGGATAGGATTTGAATCCGATTTGATCTCAGATTATTAGGAGTTTTCTGATTTGTTTAGAGTTTTAAATTTAGATAAGTTTAGTTTTAACTAATAATTTATCAATTTTAGAAAATTTAGATTAGATGATAAGGTTTCTAGGTTAATCTTTTGAGGCTATTTAACCGGGCTTGTGGGTTAGTTTTTCATTATTGAATTTTGAGTAATAATATTTTTCTGAATTTCAGAGTATTTTCTCTGGTTCTTTTGGTTCTTCGTCTATTCTGCCTTGCGGTCCTTAGATCCGGCTAGCCCGCTGGATAATCGCTACCCCGCCCTGCGCCAGTTGGTACCAGAGTTCATCATCTTCCTGGGAAGCGTCATATGCGATATCAATGACTGGTGGTCGTGGTCGTTGGGTTGGACAGGTTCCAGCTGAGGAAGTCCAATACCGTGACCTAAGCACACTAGAGGCGATGAAAAAGGATCTACAAAGGCAAGTCGCGGAGTTAACCCAACGCTTGATGATCAAGGATTTGCAGAGGCAAGTCAAGAAATTATCAAGGCATTTGGTGGCGATCGATTTTGATTGTGGTTGTCATGGGCAGGTTCCGGCTGAGGAAGTCCAACACCAAAGGTTTGGCCAACCGATCTACGATGATGATGCAGAGGAGGAGATCTCGCCCATCTTCAACGATGATGCGGAGGAGGAGATTTTTCCCATCTTCAAAGATGATGTGGAGGAGGAGATCGCGCCTATCTATGACTAGGGATGGCAATACCGGAGCCAATCCGTGGTTTCCGACCTGATCCGCCCGGAATGGGACGGAGAAATACGGGGCGGGGCGGGGTATGGTAAAGATCCCTAAAAATCCGCCCCGCCCCGCCCCGCTAAAAAATACAAAAATACCCTTATATATATTAGATTATGCAGTTTTAGGGTTTACAATGAAGCTTTGTTTAGAGTCTTTGGACTTTGGCGGCTGCTTTCCCACTCTTCTCTCAAGCTTGTATATCAAAGTGCTTTTACATTGCCGTTAAGTTTATTTTATTCGAGTTTAATCGATAATTTTTTTTTAATTCTATGGTTTGAATGTGTATATTGGTGCTCTGCGCCTCGCTCCACCCACCCTGCGCCCCGCCACATTTGGCCGGGGCGGTGGTGGTAGAGGCCCGCCCCGCCCCCTCCCCCGCCCCGCCCTATTGCCATCCCTATCTATGACGACTACGAGGAGGAAATTGGCGAGCCCGAGGAGGAGATTCGTGAGCCCATCTATGACGATGATGGGACTAGCGTTGCGTTGGTATCTCGATGGGAGGAAAACCCTCCTGACCCGGTAGCCAACACTACCAATCTACTTTTTGTCTCTAGGGTTTTGATTGAGATCAAGTATGGAGATCCAAACCTACCAATAGAGGTGTAGTCGAACTCGAGGTCAAGTTCTTTCCAACCCGGGGTGACTGATGCAAGAGGCTCGAGTCAAATGTTGGTGCCGGGTTGGCGGGTCAACATAAAGACGAGAAGTTATCGAGGTCAATTCGAGATTAGATTGGAGTTTTGGGTGTGGTTCGGTATTTTGACCATAACTTTGGTTATCGATATCAGAATCGAGCGTTCGACCCCAAGGTGCGCACGACATGGGGGCGTCATATTAGAGAGAATTTTAGTTATTTTTTTTTCTATTTTTAGAAATATTTAATCCGCCGAATTAGGGTTTTCGGTTTTTTTCTATTTTTGATAATATTTCATATGCCAAATTAGGATAGGATTCGAATCCGATTTGATCTGGGATCTTTTGGAGTTATCTGATTTGTTTAGAGTTTTAAATTTAGATAAGTTTAGTTTTAAATAATAATTTGTCAATTTTAGCAAATTTAGATTAGATGATAAGGTTTCTAGGTTAATCTTTTGAGGATATTTAAACCGGCTCGTGGGTTAGTTCTTTATTATTGAATTTTGAGTAATAATATTTTTCTGAATTTTAGAGTATTTTCTCTGGTTCTTTTGGTTCTTCGTTTGTTCTTCCTTGCGGTCCTTAGATCTGGCTAGCTCGCGGGATAATCGCTACCCCGCCTGGCGTTAGTCGCCTATAGGATCAGAGACAAGTACTTCAAGAGCACGTCGAAAAAAGAAAAGTCTTGTGGATCCATTAGTGGAGAAAATATCAAATAATTTCCACAATTTAGTGGAAATGGTTGGTCCAGGGTTTAAGTCTCTGGCTGAAGCTGCTATTCGTGAAGAGGCTCGTGATGAAGCTCGTGAGAAGGCCATTGAAGAAAGGAAAAGTTTATTGTCTCAAGTAATTTTTGAGGTTGAGGGTCTTTCAGTAGATGAGGCAATATTCCTCTTACAGGTTTTGGCCAAAGATGATGAACACCTGAAAATTTTTTTGAGCTTGCACGACAACAAGAAACTGCGTTTCTGTCGTATACTTTTAACAAAGTTGTCATTTAGCCCACCTAATATGTAATCTTGTTAGTTTACAACCATTTGAACTTATGATGTTGGTTTTCATTGTATGTGGTTTAAACTGATGTTGTAGAAGTCTGTTCACAGGGAAAAAGTGTATGTGGTTTTCACTGTATGTCATTAGAAATGATGTTGTTGAATGTTTTTATTAAACTGCAAAAAAGCTATGTTATTATCTGTTGTTGAAGTTTATACAATTTACAGTTGTGTTTTTGTTTATTTGCATAAAGGTTGGATGTTTATCTTAAGGTGAATGAAGTCTTATCTTCAATACCTATTGGTTTTTTTTGTTTGTTTGTTTAGGTGATCAAAAAGATCCATGGTGTGTTTCTGTTTCACAATTGTTGACAGTTTCAATCCCACAGATTTGATATGTTTCACAATTGTTATTTTTGTAATACTATTCATTCCAATTGTAGATGTTATACATGACTCTACAACAACAATTCAAAGCTTATTCAAACGCAATTTATTTTAAAAATTGCTACAATACCATACTCATTTACTGGCCATCATGTAGAAATAGAAATATTGATATTGTGATAAACAATTAAAAATTGATACATTACCATACTCAGTTATTCATAAGCCTTCTATTTTCTAAATTGCTACATTACCATATTCATTCGCTTCCAATTCACTGTGCATTTCTTCAATAATATTAATATAATAACTAAAATTAATTATCTTAAATATAATTAATTAATTAATATAATCCCTAAAATTAATTATCTTCAATATAATTATTTTAATTATATACAATAATATTATAATAAAATTAAATATTTACCTATAATAATTAATTAATATTAAAAATTTTAACTATTTATTTATTATAGTTTATTGATTTCAATATTTTTTAAAAAATAATTTTTAAATATTTATTCATAATAATACATTAATTATTATATATTATAATTATAATTAATTATAATACTATAGTTTATTGCCTTCATATCACAAAATCTATGGGTTGATTGATTACCTTTTTGAAGCAACACTGGGACAATTGCCTTCCTCCTTACTTTCCATATTAATCTTGTTGCCTTTCATTTTCAAATGAATGAGAAGATCCAACATCAGTAGGTTGTGCAAGACCCTAGAAATAAAAACTTGTAGTTACTTAAATCTTAAAAGGGTGTAATTAGCTCGTTTCACTTAGGCTTTATAATCTTTCCACTTCTTATTGAAAGATTGTAACACCCTTAAGTGAATCGTCGATTTCAAAACATCCTAAAACATAATAAAATGAAAAAAAAATCATGGGTTCAAATTATCAAACTTTGAAAAAAAAATAATTAAACTTTAAAATGTTACCTGCACTCTCTGCCACACCCTCTCCTTATCTTCTTGGGGCACAAACCTTCAATCAGAGTATCTGAATGAACAAAATCTAGGTTTACGAACCATAGTACCTAGAAATTGTCCCAGATCTCTAGCACCATCACCAACTGGTTGCCCTTTATTATTACTTCAGACAATTTTTTTTAGTGCATTTTCTTCTCTATTCCAAAGTCTCTCAAGTCGTGTGTCCCCTAACATTCCTATGAATTTCTGTAAAATGCTTTGATATATCAAATATTGAATTTTAAAAACTTCATAAAATTTATAAATATGCAAATGAGTATAATTATAAAACTTCTTGAAAACTTTTATGAAAACTTAATGAAGATATACTAGCCTAGATTAGATGAATTTCCTTCATCTGAAGGAGTATGACTCGAGCTAGGATTTGAGTGAGTAGGGACTCCTCCTCCACTACGTACCCTACCGTGCCTTGTAGAGTTCCACATTTAGCTACACCATAAAAGAAGCAAAATTACCAAACATAATACCACATAGCTGATAGTTATTTAAAGGCAAATACCTTTTTCAAGAACTAGTAAAATGGAGATGACCTAAAAGACAAATAAATATTTTACTTTCATGGAAACAAAAAAGAGAATGCATATCTATGAAATCTGTAAATTCAAGATAAAATCATTCAAGATAATATTAATAAAATTTCAGTATTATACAAATGAAACAACTTAGTATAAGCTAGGTAATTCATAAAAAGAACACAGCTTATTGTTTTTAAAAGAAAATACCTTTGAGATTAAAGTCACAGGATAATCTCTTCTTCAGCAGAATTACTAAAATTAGCAAGTCAAGGGCCTTCACAATGAGTTATCAACCTGCAACAACGCAAAAGATGAAGCAATGATCAAAGTAAAAATGGTATTCTAATATTGCTTTATAAGATAGAAAATCAACATATGCAACTTCTATCACAGAGAATTCATAAAAACTTTAACTAAAAAAGGCAAAAGCGGTCTTTCCCCTAAACTTTCTAACAAAATATTCATGTGATAGAGAAAAATTAAGAACACAAAAACTTAGCCCAAAAAGTGGTATGCCCATTAAAGCCATCAAAGTGAACACTCGTCCAGAAGTTGCTCAGGAGGAAAGGCATGCCTTTATAATAGAAAGAATATACTTTTAGGTTAAATGAATAAAATAAGAATTGTCAACTTCTAAATTTTGCTTGAACTTCACATTTTTCGGTTCAATCAATATTCCTGCTGTTGATTTTGGTTATGATACTTGATTATTAGATTGCCTTTCAATTTTAGATTATTCCACAAGCATAATCAAGCTGTAAGAATTAATGAACTCAAGCTGTAAGAATCTTTACCGGTGATATTTAGCTGCTCGTCGGCATCCTAATCTGGTTCACGGTCCTGTGGAACGTTGAAGCTCGGTCACCGGAATTGGAAGAGGAGGAAGGTCTGGAAGTGGGTCTATCGCCGATAAACCTTAAATGTTAAATGTGATGTTATTTGGGGGGTTCACTTGAAATTGAATTGCAGGAAGTTCTATTGATACATTTTCTAGTTTTTTTCCTCTATTTTCTCTCCTTGAAGGATGAGGATGATGATGAAGAGCGGATTAACAGAGTGGTAGAGTTCATCTCCGATTCTTACAAGGTTGGCATCAATCAACCAATGCATCAAATTAGAAGAAAAATTAAAACGCAACACCCAAACAAGAACAAATCATCCACTAATATATATGCTCATAGAACAAACCCTAAACAGGTAAAATTATATGAAAAACCACACTATAGTTCAATCTTCAACATTAAAGAATGCAATGAAGAAGGATTCATCCAACAATGCCGTGAGTTCCTCGAGGGTTACCTTGGAGATCACGGCTTGCTCCAGTGATCCACACAACCTAGCAAGGAAATTAATTCAATTACTTCTAAAAAACAAAAAATCACCGCAAAACATGATTACAATAATAATAAGGAAATCAATAACGTTTGGCTAAACGATCCAGTAGATAACCAACCTTGAACTTCTTCGCACGGAACCTTTGACAACAGTGTAAAATCACCTAAAAAATCCATGAAAATCAACAGAGATGAAAAAAAATGGAATGTTGAAGCTCGGTCACCAGAATCCGAGGAAGGTCTGGAAGTGGGTCGATCTGCGGTGCTGATTGTCTTCGTTGAATCCAAGTGGAGAGGGATGATCTGATGAAAAGGGCTGGGAGAGATGGCGGGCTGGGAAATTGGGGTTAATGCTTATAGCGGCGGATAAAAGTATCCACCGCTATAGAGTATAATGGCAATTAACTTTGCCTTATTTATGTTGCGGCGGATAAAAATATCCGCGTTTAAAGCGGCGGATATTATTATCCGCCGCAATATATTACCTGTAGTGGCGGATATTGTTATCCGCCGCAATATATTTTAAATTAGCGGCGGATATGAAATCCGCCGCTAATATATGCCCAAAAAATCAACTTTCTTGTAATGATAGTTAAATATTTTAAAAAATAGTTATTATTTAACACACCTATTATTATATGTGAAATATTATTTATTTGCATAAGGGCATAAAAGTCATTTTATCACATATTTCTTCTTTTACTTTTCCATTTCCAATAAACTATCATTCCAATCCCTCCCAACCAAACATAGTTTTCATTCCCATACCTTTTCATTCTCCCACATTCCCATTCCTTCTCATTCCCACTCCCATTCCCATTCCCATAATCCAACCAAACGGGCCCAAATACTTTTTGGCCCATATATGTGCTTGTGTGAATGGCCGTGTTTAAAATTAAGATTTGGTGTTTTGTTCAAGTGAGAAAAAGGAAATAATAATAATAATATTAATTTAGGTTAATTAGGTTTGAACTCTTTCAAGGTTTGGAAGTTCTGTTTAATATGTTGGTTCTTGGAGTGATCCAATTTATATAAATTATGTTTATCAAATAGATTTGAATTAACTAGAATATATATATTACCTTAGTTATAATGTGGATACGTATTATTTGTGAAAATTTCTTGTAAAATTAACAATATTTAAATAAAATTTTTTAATTCTAGGTTTAACAATCGATAAAGAAAAAGTATTAACTTAAATTACAAAATTATATTTAATAATCAAATTATAGCTATATTGTAATTTCTTTTTCTATTGGGGGCTTTAAGCAACTTAGGTGACAAATTATAACATTCATTATTCTTCTTTTAACAAAAAGTTGATTAAGCAACTTTAAAAAGATTGAACAAAAACAAAACGAATGTGTTGGCTATAATTTTTAAAAGAGTTAGCACCATTGGATGCTTCCAAGATGATTCAAAAGAATTCATATGGAGTCCAAAAGTGCGGGGACTAGGTTGAAAAGAAATGGAGATTTAAGATATTTAAGTTTCTGAGAAAATATTAAGCATATTATTTTCTCTTTTTTTTTTTTTTTATAAAAATAGATAAACCATGTTCATTTAGTATCAAAGAAGTTTCCTAGATGAACCATTGTTACAAGTAGTTTCTGGTTTGTAGCGAGAGCGAGAAATATAAGTGTAATACATGCCGAAATAAGGACATGATTGGCGGACTAGATGGAGATAACACCTTAATGGAAGTACTCATCTAAGATAGCCTATCTTTTGTAGCCGAAAACTATATTTACTAGGATCTTCATACGAGTATTCTATGCCATATTGATAGATGCATGCAAAGTGAAATAGGATTAGTGGCCTGACCCTGCAGAGATTAGCCTTTCAACGCTTTCAACTAGTTGGACACACAATCGTTAGGGCAAGCTGTTGCTCCCACCTTTTTGATTATCTCTTTAGCGTTTTTTTTTTTGGCACTAGAGAATCATCTGGATGTTTAAAGAGCTCACTTGTAACCCTAGCTATTGTGCCATCCCCTATGTATCCAGGTCTACTTGTCCTCTAAGAGGTTCATACCCTAATCCTATTCCACAATGCATACACGTTTTCGTAAGACATACAAACTCATCTGATGGATCAAGACTAAGTATAAAAATCTAGTTGCAAGAGTATATACCACCTGTGACTTCCCTAGGCGTGGTGGGGTTAGGATCGATCACTCCTGCTCTCATGGTGGCTGTTGTGCCGAGGAATTCTAAGTCTGCATTTGTTGGGCGTTGTAGTTCCACTATCACCTCTCTTATAGCTTTCAGGCTTCTTTTCGCTATTGTTTCCGCAGACGTCAATTTAGGGCTTTTTGCATAGTGGATTGCATCATACCATAATAGTATGAGGTAGTCGATAGCTCGGATCAATTTCGTGAGAACAAGTTGTTTTTTTTTAAAGCATCTCCTGTTTCTCTCCATCCAAATACAACATGTGATCTCCATAACTATCATGTTCCATCCTAGCTTGTCATATTGTCTTCATTTGTTTGGAGATAGAGTGACTACCCCAGAGGTCTTCAATTGGTCTTGGAGTTTCCTGGCATCTTGCTATTTGGCAGAAGTGGTTCCATATTTGGGCCGAGTAGACAATGTAGTAGTAAGTGTGATGTTGTTTCCTCCACTATCTCGCATATATAGCATTCGGATCTGTCTCCTCTCCAATTTCTTTTCGCTAAGTTGCGTAGAATTAGGATCTTGTCATCCCAAGCAAGCCACACAAAGAGCTTTACTTTCGAAGGGCATGAGATTTTCAAAAAACTAGATCCCAACGGACTTCTTAGTCCCCAGTCCACTTTGAAGGTGTACGGGTACTTAATAGTGAATATTCCATTTTGGGTGAGTTTCCATGTTCTGGTATCATTTCGATGTACCTCTCATCTCAGTAGATGTTGTGTAAATGATGCTAGTTGTCCCGTTCCTTCCAGTATAAGAGGTCCTGACTTAAGGATTAATATACCTTCTAGTTCTGTTGATGTGCCTTCTCTACTGTTTTGTGTTTATTTTTTACTAGTGCTTGTAGGTATGGGAAGACATACATCGGCGCTAGACCGTCGATCCAGTTTTCCTTCCAAAAGTTGAAGTTCGATCCTATACCTACTTTCACTATTGTGTTTCTTATTGTGCTTTCCCTATGATCCATAATATCCCTCTAAAAGGGGGAGCATCTCCTTAGAAAGCCCTTGGTTGGGGTTTATGTATGAGTCTCTGAAGTAAGTGGCTGCTAGTACTTTTTAGCATATCCCCAACTCTTCTTTCAGGAGTCTCTACCACCCTTTTCCCAAGAGCGCTTCATTGAATGCTTTTAGATTTATGATGCCCTTCATATCCTATCCTAACTCACCAGCCGGTATGCTTTAGGGTTCTGCTCTGCACCTCTCCATATAACATCTCGCCTTAGCCCATTAGTGCTCCTCACTACCCATTCTGGCAACTTAAACCGTGATATCTAATAGTTTGGAATAGTGATAAGTACTACGTTGAGCAAGGCCACCTTCCCTCCTAATGATAGTAGACGTCCCTTCCAGCTTGCAATCCGCCAGCGGATTCGCTCGATGAGTCCTCTCCAATCCTCATTCTTAGGTTTAGTTCAAATTATAGGCATTCCCAGGTAGTTGATTGACAGTTTCCTATCTTACAGTTCATGATTTCCCTAGTGTTTCTGGCATATGTCCTACTGTGTGTATGTAACGCCTCGAATTTTCTAAGTAAATAAATCAAAAAAAAATTCGTCAATTAATGAGATTAATTAACACGGAAAATAAATTAATTATTTTAAAGCTCAATTTAAGGTAAATTGAGGAATAATAAATTTAAATCTGGCCTCGCAACTAATGGGCCTAGGGAAGGCCTTATTGGGCGAGGCCGCTTACTCGTGGAATAGTTGGAGGTGGACGGTAAAGATAACCTCGATTAATTAATTGGGAGATTTTGTGAGTGTTAATTAATCAAGATTAATTAAGTAGGAGAACCAGACAAATGTTAGAGTCCCGATAAAGTAGATTGGACGAGTCAAAAGCGGGTATTCGTGGATCTGGTCTGACGAGGGACAGACCCCATGATATTACAGTACACCCGTGATGACTGGAATCATTGACCCGGGATTTTCGGATCTGGGTCGTTGAGTTATTAAAAAGATAATATAATTTATTTGATGTGATGTAAAGGGAAAATAATTTAGATGATAAGCTAATTTAATAATTAAAAAGATTAAAGATAAGTTAAATAATTGGTTTTAATTATTATAGAGGATTATAATATTAAATTAAAAAGGAATTATTTACTCTTATAAGTAAAGGAGGAGATAGAGAATTAAATCAAATTCATCTCTCTCTCGATTTTTTTTCTCAGACCGTGCCCCTCTTCTTCTCTTCCTCTCTCGCACTCACCTTCCCTACTTCCCTTTACCCGCAGACTCTCAAGATCTCTTCCGCCTGGATCGCCCCTAAGAACTCGCAGACTCGAAGCTTGAGCCGCCGCTTACCTTGCCTCGGAACTCCGCCAGCTACCGACCGCTTCCATCGCCCCTGCTAGCTCCGACACTTGGTGGGTGTCCTCACCGCTGCCGCCGCTATTCGTAGTACCGCCACCGACGCTGTGAGCACAACCGCCGACGCCAAGAACGGATCGCAGCCTCCGCCAGGACCCTATCCGTGACTCCAGACGCCACCCTTCTCCCCGTGAGCTACCACTTTGGGAGTTTAGGTACAGGGGGATTAAGAGCTTAATTATTGGGGTTTCAGGGATTGAATATGCTTAAATCATGAAGTATAGGGTTAAATAATTGTTTAGATGGATTAATTGATGTGAATGTGAATGTTGGTACTAAATTTTGGGGCCCTCTAAATAGAGGAGGTGCTGCCCGATTTTTCTTGAAATCTCTAAGTAAAAATACTCTAATAGTGATCATGTTAACATGCTTAAGTATTGTTAGTTTCCATGATTAGTATGCTTAAGTGTCACATGCCTTAGATGGGCTAATCTTGCAAATTAAGCATGCTTAGAGGGATGAATTTTACTCTTAGTTGAGAGCCGACATGTTGATAAGTAAAGCATGTTATAGATTAACTTATTTCATCATAAAAGAATGAAAGTAAAGGAAATACGAGTATTGTATTCTTATAGTTACTATTATTACTTTTAGGAAAGGGAAAAGGTTCCGCAGGAGCTCAGCAGGACCCAACCAGACTTAGTAAAGTTGCGAAGGACTTAAGGTGAGGGGACTTCACCGTAAAGATAGATTTAATTCATGTATTTATCGTGATTTCGGCTTTCTCGTATTCTTATAAGTTTTATATCGGTTTGTGGATGCCGATGGATTTATCGCTATAATTAAATAGTATTTTCATGCTGGTTTAATTGATTAAACTTTAAAGAGCATGAGATATGATTAAGGAAACCCTAATGGGTAGATAAAGATTATTTCATGTATCATAGGCTGCACCTTAGTTAGTTATGTATGGGGGACCCAGCAAGGGCTCAGGATAGAGCCCAAATTTTTAAGTAGATGAGACCGGGCTAAGGAAGAGGATTTGTTTCAAATCTTTTTCTTAAAACCAAAAATATTTTTGAAAGTCATTCTTTTTATAAAAACCCCATTCCTGTCTCTTGTGAGAGCCCGTATCGGATACGAGATGCTCGCTTGACGTACACATGTAGATTTATGCCTCTGGTCGTCAGGCGCCGGGTTCATGTGGATGTATGCCTCTGTTCCTGGGCATCAGGATCATGTAGATGTATGCCTCTACTCCTGATGGTAGTTGGAGTCCTTACAGAGACATTTTAACTAGGGGTGTACGCTTGTATGATATGAGGCCATTGTATATACATGTTTACTAGATGCTTGATATGATATGAGATTGCTTGTGTGCTTTCTTCGGATTTCTGATCGTGTTAACATTCTTATCAAGATTTAAGATAACTATGCTTACCGTCATGATTTATAATTGCATTGCTTATGTTCTAGTATTTTAGTACAGATGACAAGTATGTGTGACATCTGTATCGGTAAAGAGCTAGGTGTTACAGTGTATGGGAATGATACTACTTTTGTTGTAATTCACTTTTAGTCTGACTAGTCGATCGTAGAGATAGAAGAAAAGTTTTAAGATCTAAAATTATTTGGCATTTCCTTAGCAGAATCCCAAGAGATCATCTGCGTATTGAAGAAAGGTTATCATGTTTGAACTCACCAATCTACTAGTGACACCTTTAAAGTGGTTTGCTGCCTCTGCTTTTGATAGCATAACCGTAAATACGTTTGTAGCGAAGATGAAGAGAAATGGTGATAATGGATCTCCTTGTTGCAATCCTCTCTGCTGTCGAATGTATCCAGTTGGTGTGTTGTTTATGTGGAAGTTCGCTTTGGAGGAGTGTAGTATATTCCTCTTCCACCTTATCCATCTTTCTCTTAATCCACGTGCCCTCATATTCTTCAAGAGGAAATCCCAGTTAACCTTGTCAAAGGCCTTCTCAAAGTCATGAAGGCTACATTTGTTTTCTTCTTTTTCATCTGGTAGATGAGTTTGTCAGTGACTATTATATTGTCCTGGATCCATCTTCGTTTGATAAAGGCAGTTTGGCTTTCATTTTCCAGGTTCCTGATGAACCTTTCTAACTTGTTGGTTAGTACCTTAGTAATTATTTTCATAGAGTAGTTTACCAGGCTTATCGGGCGAAACTCTCCAATTCCTTTGGGGTTCTCTACTTTTGGTATTAAGAGGATATGCGCCCAATTTACTCTTTCCATATTTGCGTTCCATTGATGGAGTTCCTGGAGGATCTAGCTGAGGTCTTCCTTGATAAATTGTCATACTTGTTAATATGTGGTCATCGGGAATCCGTCTGGGCCAGGGGCGTCGTCATGTGAGAGTTGTTGCACTGCTGTGTAGATTTCTTATTCTATGAATGGGTCTTCTAGGTGTGAGAGATCGGTGCTGCTTCATTGCTCAAATAGATCTCCCCAGTTCGCAGTGACTCTATCGGTTATCAGGGTGCTTAGGAGTGCTTTAAAGTGATTGGGGACTGCTCTTGATATTTCTTCTTGGGTTGAGATTGTCCTTCCTTGATATTGAAGTTGATTTATCCAGTTACACTTCTTCTTTGATTGGCAATTGCATAGAAAAATTTTGTGTTTCTATCCCCTTCTTGGAGCCATTTGATCCGGGATCATTGCCACCAGTAGGATTCTTTAGCTTTGATTATATCCCCGTATTCGCTTGTATTTGATGACAATACTTCTTCCTTTGTTGGTGAGAGTGCTCTAATCTTCGACTGGATGTCTGCCTTATTGAAGAGTTTTAGCTGGTTCTCATTCCTTTGTGATTGATTGATCATTGTCTCTCTACTCCATCTTTACATGTGATAGTTTCTTGGCAAATTTGTACGTGGCTGTGAGGTGGAAGTCGTTGGTGTCCCACAATTCCTTTATTATGTTCCAGAACCCTTCTCTTTTGCCCTAGTCCCTATTGAATTTAAAAGGGTGTTTTCTCGAATCCAGTGGGCCACATATCAGCTATATGGGTGTGTGGTTTGATCTAACCCTTGATAGTGCTTCTTGATATATGCGGGAGAATTCATCTAGCCTTTCTGTTGATAGAAGAAATCTGTCTACTCTGGCGAAAATAGATTCGTGCTGTAACGCCCGGAATTTTTACGAATAAATAAATTAAGTTCTGGAAATAATTATTGAGATTAATTAGCACATAAAAGAAATTAACTACTTGTAAACCCAATTAAGGGGAAAATGGAGAATTAATGAATCTAAAGTCCAGTCTCGCAACAATTTGAGCCAGAGTAGGCCGCATTGGGCCAGGTCAAATAGACATGAATAGTTGGAGATGGACTATTGAGATTAATCCTGGTTTATTAATTGGAAGAATTAATAAGTGTTAATTAAATTCAATTATTTAGTGGGAGATACGGGACAAAAATGTAAGTCCCGATAAAGCACAACTGGCAGAGTCAAAATCCGGAAACCATGGATCTCGGTCGGGCGCTTGAATGCGACCCGTGTAGCTATAGTAGGGTCCGTGACCACTGAAACGACGTAAAGAATGAGTTAATTAATAAAATAATAAAATATTAAGTTAATTATGTTGATCCACTATAAGCAGATCTGGTCGGACTTTTTCTTCCGTGCTTATATAGTAAGAGATAATTTTGATTAAATAGGCATGTGACAAAAGCTAGGGAGTAATTTAATTGAATGGTTATATGAATAGGAAATAAATAAATAGATAAATATGTAAGGAATTAATATATGCGGCCATATAGAATGACTTAGGTTTAATTGAAATTAATTCAAAACCTTAACTCCTCTTTCCTTCTCCTTCACTTGTGACCCTGCCTGTGCCCTCCTTAAGCTCTATCCCCTTCTCGCCGATTTCCCTTCATTGATTAACCACCCCGGCGACGGCAATGATCGGAAAGCCTCACCGCCGCCCGCGACCCTCCGCCATCCTCACCGCTGGTACGCACTCGCTACAAGGGCCAGTTGTGCGCCGCCAACGCCGTCTTGACGCCGCCCGGCCAGTAGCTCAACGCTTCGCCAGCCGTCTGCTCGCCCCACATCGCGCTACCACCGCCGCTTCTCGCTTCTACGCGCCCACGCGCCGCCAGCCCTCTGCCGCCTCTACCACACAAAGCCGCCTCCTCCACTGAAACACCTCGCCGACAACCCTAGCCTCGGCCAGCCCTAACATCGGCCTCCCTTCGAAAGACGAGCACCAATCTGGCCCGATTCCGGTGAGTTGGGCGGGATTAACCAGAAGGAAGTAATTTGGGGAATTTTGGAGTTTAAAAGAGATTAATTACTAAAGTTATGAATGGATTTCTACATAGGTACCTCGACAAGGATAGAAGGCAAACGAGCGCAAACGGAGCTCCCGTTTTGAGTTAAAGGTTGCATAGGAACCTAATTAAGTTCATCGAGGTGGTGTGAATGAGTTTGGGGCTCATGCATGCATGTGTATGGATGTATGGAGATTTAGAATAACTAATTTAGTACTCATGTGTGTATGTTTGTATTCATTTGGGGCCCTATAATGTGGGGAGGTGCTGCCAAAATTTCATAAAAATCTATAGGAATTAAGATTCATTAATCCATAGTTTCATGCTCTCATACTTAGACAATAATTTCCATTTTGAATTTTAATGCTAGTTAGAAAGTTAAAGAGGTGCTAAATTAGCATAAGTAAGGGATTGGTAGAAGCATGAAAGAAATACGAGCATGATTCGTACTTTTTTCATACCTTAGAAGCATGTATTAGATCTTTAAGAGAAATCATTCTTCATTTAACTTGATAGAATTTTCGTATTCTCTTGCTATGGAAGCATGTGTACATGTTATGTATGGAACTATGCAACTTAGACCCTTGTGAATGCCTTGTAGGATCACATGCTTATTAGAGTGGATAATTGATGTTCACCTTAGAATGATTAAATACTAATTACCCTAATGTTGATTAAGTACCATTTCATAATACTAGGGAAAGTTAAAGGAAAAGGCAAGAAAGGAGCCGGCGAAGGTTCGAGCCAAACTTAGGAGCAAACTAGACTCAGGTGAGGGAACACAACTGAAAATTTATCGTATTCTTCCTGTATTTTTATCGTATTGATTTCTTTGAGAATTCATGTTATGAGTTTATTAGTTTTCATAAATACTATAAATGTTCAAGCATGAATTTATTGATCATGTTTCGGTATTTGAAAACACATTTATGAAAACCATGTGGAAAGCACATAAATATTACAGAAATTGAAATGATAGATTGATAGAAATATTAGTGCATTGCACTGTACTCACATACATGCCTGCACCAGAGGTGGCTCTACGATAGAGCCAGAGAGTACGATACTTGGTAGGAAAGGGGTGGTTTTACATAACTTTGTTTTATTAGCCCAACTATCTGTTTTTCAAACCCTCCTGATTTCAAGAAATAAAACCCCCTTTCCCTACCCATCGGGTGCTTAGTATACATATATATATTTATAGCTCGATGGTTGTTGAGTTGGTACGACTGGAGAGCTATTGAGTGTTGAGTTGGTCCGCTTGTTACCACTCTGGTTCCGCAGTATGGAAGTAGAGGTGTAGATGACACTAATATGATTGATGATGAGGATTTGATTTCACAGATTGTCAACCTTCCAGTTGTTGAGGTGGTCCAACCGTGATGGCTACTGGCTTTGAGTTGATCAGCCAGGACATATGTGAAAATCATCTCCCGTACTTATGTCAAATGATTAAAGAAATACATATATGCATATCATTTTGTTTCCTTTGGATATTGGCATGAATCATATCTATGATCAGCATCCTGTCTTCATGTTTAATATCGGTCAGTTTATATCTCACTTTACTTTAATTTTTATTATCTATTATTGAATACATACAGGTATGTTTATACCTGACAGTGGTGTTAGTACTTCACTGAGCTCCTGTAGCTCACCCTATTGTTATAATGATCTTTTGCAGGTAGTAAACAGGGTCATGATCCTGCTTAGAGTGGAAGATAGGGTCTTGTCTACCTTAGTTGGCTCCAACCGCCTGGCCCATATCTTGTGTTGTGTTTAGTATTTATGATTTGAGGAGTATTGTTAACTCCTATGCAGATTTGTGTTGTATTTTAAGACTTTATGGTTTGTATTAATGTCGTATTTGATGCTATGATTTTGTAACACCCATCTCCTAATCAGAGGACATGTGTCACACCAGCTAGGTCAAGGGAATGAACCTTGAGCCTAAGGCTGTAAAACAGGTAAACAAAAGTAATAAACATAATTGCGGAAGCTATTAAAGCAAACAACTAATAACATAACTTCAAACTCACGATACTGTTTAATATAATACCAAGTATAAATACTGTCTTAGACTTATTTGTCTCAAATACAGTACAACAATACATAATCAAGAACTACAACACAGGGAGTCAGAGCCAACTACTAACGATCCTCGATAATCTCGCGACTAGATGAATCCTCTACATGGACTCATGTCTATCACCTGCATAAAAATGTCACGAAAAAGGGGTTGAGCTACTGAAGCTCAGTGATCTGGGATCAATACTGTCGGGTATAAAATTGTACCCATATATTAAAATAAAACTGTAAAAAATGAAGCATAAAACTATGCATATATAAATAACTGAAAATGAATATTGTAACTGAAAGTAATGTTGAGCAACTAAAAATGCTGGTCAATGTATTATCTTCAGTCTGCTTTCATCCTATCAATATGCATAGAAATCTTATGTATGCGTATCTCATTATCTGTTTCTCTGTACTGTGAATGAATTCTGAAATTACCCTTGATAATCTGTACCAGTCACCTCTACGGTGGATCTCTAATCGCTACCGGGAGGTGGGTAATACGGAGTCATCTGATCATCACAATACTATCATCACTAACTACACATCTACTTCAATACTGTAGGACCAGCGACCAACGGGTAGATCTATCTATCCACGCTACACGGGGCCAATCTTATATACGTACACTAGGTACATAGAGAGTATGGAAAGGGGGTTTTAATTTTATAAAAATGGAATGTTTTAAAACAGATAGTTTGGTAATTAAAGTCAGAGTTTAATTGAGTGTAACTCATCACCCTCTGTCTCCCGAATAGTTGAAAGGTAATGGCGGTATGGCTCTGCTCCCCTACCGCACTCCTATCGGCCTCGAAGGTGCTCAATACCTCTAAAGTCGGGCGGCGGCACCTCGTGGCTCTAAGAAATTTCGTGGCACAAGTTCAAATTTGTTAACCTCGCATAATATATGTAGTGGACAAGTACAATAAGAATAAAATAGTTAGCATGTAGTGAAAGTTGAGAGACAGTGTTCCGCTGCTAATGGTGATGAACTAGTTTGGAGTTCTTGCTCCTAACCAGAGTGTTCTTCATTTCGAAAAATCACTACTTAGCATAAACATCTTCAGGTAAAGTTGTAACCACCTAAGTAGCTAAGGGTTCGGGTGCCTAATCAGTATGGGTCCTTTGCAAAAAGGGGGGAATTACACTCTACCTTGACCTCTAACATGGGAAAGTCGGATCTAATAAAGGTGCCCTACCCAATTAAAAAAAAAAGTATGTATTATTGTTGTACCTGTCCACCGTTCATCCAATAGGGAAGTAACTCTTTTGATCTTAGGGCATCAAGGACTTTCTAGAGTCCACTGAGAGCATGCTTGCCTTATTAAGACCTTAGAACATGGCATGTGGAGTGAACAAGCTTTGTCTAGGACTTTATCGAAAAGTTACAGGATCAATTCAAGCCCTTGTGTGGAGATAGGAAAACATAATGAGGCGGTGCACTTGGACTAGAATTCATGTATAGTGTGTAGAGCCCAAGGTTGAACACTTATCTTCTTTTATTAATTTCTTTTCTTTGCTTGAGGACAAGCAAACCTTTAAGTGTGGAGATATGTGATAAGTGTTCAAATGAGCATTATTTATATATAAAATTCATGCACATTACTATAAGTTTTGGAGGAGTATTGGCCCGCTTGTACTCAAAATGGCTTTGTTTCTGTAAACAGGGCAGAAAATGGAGGTTCCAAGAGAAGGGAGGCGTTTTCAAGAGAATGCGGGCCAAAACAGGGGAAACAGAGCAGGAGAACCATCCATACGGAGTCCCATACAGACCCGTATGGACCTGGAAAATCATACGGACCCCTGAACGGACTGACAAGACTCCGTATACGGACCCCAGAGAAATATACAACCTCGTATGGGAGTACGTATACTGGGTCGTATGGGTCGTATACGGGGTCTTATGATATATATACTGGGTCGTGTATCGTAAATCTGCAACTGCGTTTTTAGTCGAACCGAGGGCAAAATTAGGAAATAAACCCAAAACCCTAGGGGGGATATAAATACAAAGCTTAGTGAGGGTTTTGGGTGATCTTGGAGTATCTTGAAGACAAAGAATCAAGGTTTAGGGGAGGTTTTCATCATCTTCTTCGCCACCAAGGAGGAGAAGATCGGAGGAGTTTCCCCCATCAAAAGGCTCAAGAAGGAGAAGAAGGGGCAATAGAGAAGCAAGGAATCCACCATCAATCGCCATTAGGGGTTTTTCTCTCATGAACTTTATGATTTCCTTCTCTTTTAGCATGGATTGTTGCTCTCCATTGATGGAGAGCTAATTTCTTGATACTTGGGTGTTGATGAACCCTTGGATGATGTTTAATTGATATTGTTTTCTGTGTTAATTGCTTGGTTGAATGCATTATGATCTATTGAATGTTATGTATGGTGGTATTGACCCCCACGCTAAGTAGAGCCCGGAGAGGTTTCTATAGTCCATATGGGGGAAGATGCGAGCGCCTCCCTATGTGTAGACAAACTTCAATAGAAAGGGCTATGAGTACACCGGGAACCCGGGTACTAAGGCGAGCAACTCCTTTAGATGTCTTATTCCCTTAGCTCTTCCAAGAGATAGGTTCCCTAGAGCATAGCTAGTAAGGGCACTAGGTTGAGTAGTCACCCCGAAAGCTTAGGGATGAAATCACATTAGGAACCTTGGCCAATGATTCACCGATAATTAGTATAGATATCATTATCCATCTCTGGTAAGAACATCCAAGGGGATCTACAATAACCCGAAAGTATCCCCTTCATCGATTGATTGTCTTCAAGGTCAATTTGCTTGTTCATTTGCACTATTAGTTTTAGAATTAGGTTTAGTCACCATCAACCAATCTTGATCGACTAGATAATAGATGAATAGTCACTACTAGTACTTCCTTTCTCCCTGAGGATCGACAACCCGACATTAGTCCACTTTATTACTTGATTCGACCCGTTCACTTGCGGATTTTGCTCATCAGGGGGGTTAGTGGTATCAGAACGAGTCAATCCTGGGAAGTCCTAGGGTAGTCAGAGCCTTAGGGTGGGAGTATGTGTCAGTGGAGTAAATATTGATAATTGCTTTAAGTGCTAAAGAATTAAACTGACACGTTCCCTTTTTCAAAATACCTCCCAAGAGACGCGGTAGACTACCTCGGGTCCCACGTGAGGAACACGTAGAGGAGCCTGATATGGAGGCTTCGGAGAAAGAAGTACATGCGGAAAGATCCCATTCACAACATGGACCGGGATTCAACCTAGGATTGTAAGCTGGATCGGGGTATATCCTAGGAATGTAACCTGGCCCAGGGTATAACCCTTGAATGTAACAATTCTTCGTCCAATTAGCGCAGTTATTTACGGCCTTTCCAACCTATAACCAGATGAGGCCTAGAGTAAGACTTTGTCAGCAGAGCTCGGCAGATGGGAGTAGCACAGTTTAATAGCACCACTGACCCCACGGAGGCAGAAAACTGGGTCACACACTTGGAACTAGTCTTCCAGGCATTGAGGTGACCTAAGGAGGAGAAAGTGACTACTGCTGGGATAGGGGGCCCTACATTGGTGGTTGACCATTATGCGGCGCCGGACGGATCAAGCAGCTATCTCTTGGTCCGAGTTCCAAGTAGCGTTTGACGGAAAATTCATGTTTCGAGTGTATAGAGACTCGAAGCATCAGGAGTTCTTGCATTTGGTTCCAGAGAACCTCTCAGTGACCGATTATGAGTCCTAATTCACCGACCTAGGGAGGTATGCAGCCTCCTATATAAATGATAAATTCAAAAAGAGAAACATGCCCAGTTTTCAGATGGGCTATAACATGAGGCCATCCAAGAAGAGCAATAGCAGCAGCAATGGTGGTTCTTTTTCAAGAGGAGAGGGACATAAGAGGCCTCAATGTCAGACCTGTAAGAAGTATTATTTTGGAATATGTAGAGCAGGTATTGGAGCTGGCATATGTTATCACTGCTAGTAGCCGGGACACCATATGAAGCAATATTCCCTACTAACTCATGGAAGTAACACAACTCCTCAATTCCAAGTTGGAGGCCAGATTGCATAACAGCCACAAGGATATTCTGTCGTAGGCAGTACTGGGAGCAACCGAGGAGGATCTTCCGGGGGAAGGTCCAGAAAAGGAGGCTGTGGAGTCTAATCCAGGCTCAGGCTTTCGCAATGACATAGCCGGAGGCTGTGGACACACCAAATGTGATTGTAGGTATGATTTATATTTATGGTATTAATGCCTGCATTGTTATTGATCCTGGTTCCACGCATTCCTATATAGCTACATCATTTAATATGCCAGAAAATGTTTATGCTACTAGATTAGCTCAGACTATGGTTGTAGCGTCACCCATAGGTAGTTCTATAATTGTAATAGTGGTATATAAGGGATGTGATGTGCGGATAGACAATCATGAGTTAGCAGCAGATTTGATCATTATGAAGATCCTAGATTTTGACGCAATCCTACGGATGGATTAGCTGTCGATCCACCATGCCATCGTAGATTGATAAATGAAGATGGTTCGATTCCAACGACCAGGCGAGGCAAAAATTTTCTTCTATGAGAGACGAGCCCAAATGGAAGAGATGAAAGAAGCCTGCTTGGCGAACATGGATGAAGCTGAAGCCCTCAAAGGAGATTTATTGGAGATCGCGGTAGCGTATGAATTTTTATATGTATTTCCCGATGAGCTACCAGGATTGCCGCTATATAGAGGCGTGGAGTTCACTATTGATTTGTTCCCAGGAGCAACTCCAATTTCCAGGGTGCCATACAGGATGGCTCCAGTAGAGCTGAAAGGGCTGAAGGTTCAATTGAATGAACTACTGAAGAAAGGGTTGATCAAAACTAGTGTCTTCCCCTGCGGTGCGCGCGCACTTTTTGTGAAGAAGAAGGATAACTCCATGAGAATGTACATGGATAGATCTACCCGTTGGTCGCTGGTACGTCCTGTAGTATTGAAGTAGATATATAGTTTAGTGATGATAGTATTGTGATGATCAGATCATTCCGTATTACCTACTTCTCCGTAGTGATTGGAGATCCACCATAGAGGCGATTGGTATAGATTACCAAGGGTAATTTCAGAATTCATTCACAATACAGAGAAACAGATAATGAGATACACATAAATGAGATTTCTATGCATATTGACATGATTAAAGCAGATTGAAGATAATGCATTGACCAACATCTTTTGTTTTTCAGCATTACTTTCAGATTATAGTAATTATTTTCAATTACTTATATATGCATAGTTTTATGCTTCAGCTTTGGAATTTTTATTTGATATACTGGTGTAATTCTATACCCGATAGTACTGTTCCCAAAGTACTGAGCTCCAGTAGCTCAGCCCCTTTTTTGTGACATTTTTATACAGGCGATAGACAGGAGACCAGATAGAGGGCTTTGTCTAATCTCGAGTTTATGTGGAGAGTACATATAGCTGGCTCTGACTACCTGTGTCGTAGTTCATGATTATGTTCTATTATTACAGTACTTGAGACAAATAAGTCTAAGATAATATTTATATTTGGTGTTGTATTAATCAATATTTTGAGTTTGGAGTTTATGATATGAGTTGTATGCTTTAATAGCTTCCGCAATTACTTGATTTCTTTTGACTACCAGTTTTACAGCCTTAGGCTCAGTGTTCATTCCCTTGACCTGGCTAGTGTGACACATGTCCCCTGATTAGGAGATAGGTGTTACACGCATAGGCTATATACCGGGGAGTAGGTCCTTCTACTATTTGTCATCTTATCCTTCTGTATTACTGTGATGGAGAATTGTCCTATCTGATCATTCTCAAGGTTGAATCTTGTCCTTTTGCATCCTATACAACAACCACCCGTTGTGTTGTTTCCTCGAAGGATGGCACTTCCCTCGTACATAGTACCTCAATTTTTTTTCCAGATTGCCTTACTTATTGTTTCATATTTTGTTACTTGGAAACAGAACAGGTAAGCATTTTTATGTTAGATGAATCTTTTACTATGAACTATTTTTTACACTTCCTCAGTCTCCTGACATTCCATGATATCACTTTTATGACTAAACAATGATTGGTTCTGACTTTGTGGTTGTCCTTGGAGCTTAGTTGCTTACCATGTGGCGCCTGTTGTTGGACATCTCTTGCTGCCTTATTTTCTTAAGGAGCGGGTGATCTTGTCCTATCTCTATCCCCACTTGATGTGTTGTTGTAATGATATTTGTCTCCTTCTAATTAACAAAGTCTACAAAGGTGAAGGGTTCTGTTAGTAGCGAGGAGGTATCTTCAAAATTTTCTTGTCTATTCCTTGTTGCATTTGTTGTCAGATGTAAGTTTTTATCGATTTCTTTAATTCTCTACTTTAATGGTCTTCCCCTGGGTGTTGGTTGAGTAGTGGTGGATGCCTTTTCTTTCCCTTTCCTTTTGGTTGCTTGGTTTTTTTCCTGCCGGTAATACTATTTTTCTTGATCCTTTATGGTTATTGCCTTAATTTATGGAATTATTCCTTTTTGTGAAGTTTCATATGTGGGTTGCCCTATAATGGAGGCCCATGTGTCATCTGATATTAGTCTCCAAGAACCATTAATTAGCCTGAAGGCAATTTTGTTATTGTCTATGTTTTGCGATAATCCTTTGATTAGTGGGTTCATTAAGCTTTGAGAGCCAATGTAGGGGATAATAGGCTTTGGATTAGCTATGCTTTCAATTTCAGTTACATCTGGAGTTGATCCGGATCCCCTTCTCCATTGTTGTAGGGAATAATGGGCTTTAGGTTTGTACATATCACCATATTTTCCTTTTCTAGAATTTTGTCACATGGGTTGGATCGTCTTCTATGTTGTTGTTGTTGAATAGCGTGGGATTTGCTGGGCCTCTATCGGACTTGGTTGAACCAGTAGGGAGCTGCTCAGGTCTATGTGGGCTTGATTCTCGGCCTAGTACTTTCCCCTCATCATCTGAGCTTCTGGGTTGCACTACGGTTCCTCCACCCTCCTTTCCATTTGTAAAATCCAGAAAATTTAGGGAATTTGTTTTCTTCTAGTTATTTTCCTTAATTATTAAGTTAATGAATAATTTTTTGCAAGGTCGAGTTTAGGTAAAATTTTATTGGGAATAAAATTTTCCTTTTTGTCCTTTAATTTGTTTGTTCATTAAAGGAGTTTCTCATATTTGGAATTAATTGGATTTGATAAGAAAAAGGGGATTAAATTGGTTAATTCCTTAATTAGGGTAAATTGGAGTCACCAAGGACCTTTTAGTAATATCAGGGAAAGTGAGTACTTGACTAAAATTATCGTTCTCTCTTTGCTGAGGGACCTGCTTGTAAAGGGTTCAAAAAGCAAGGACTTATTTGTAAAATTATGAGAAACCATGCAGGTGAGGTGGTATTCAAAGCAACCCACAACTAAGATTAGATAATCTTGAGAGTGTACCTATTGCGAGGCACCTTTGGGAAATAAGAAGAGCCACGTGGGGTTTTATCCGCCGTCCATCACGTTTGAAGGATTAAGTTCTAGGAACCAGATTTAATCAGAACCCCACATCTGTTCTCATCGACTAGAATTAATCCAGACCACTTATCTTAGGCGGTTACTTATGTTCGAGGCGCATAGTCGACATTTGACCGTTCATCAAGATGGAATTTGACCTTTAAGAATAGCGTGCGTAACTCTCCATCTTACCGGCGAATGTGCGCCGTCCATCCGGAGAAGTCGTTTGACTTTGAGGCATGGGATATGTTCTTAGGCGCTCATCACTGAAGAGTTAGAATTGTGCATCCGAGGAAACCCGGATCCGAGGTGCAATGACGAACCCACAACCTCCCGATGCCATGCTGGAGATCGTCACAAGTATTGACTAGGCGCCAGAGAAACTCCACCATCACCATCTGATGAAGGATCTTGATTACGAGGTGGCTTTACCGTTCTTCTTCTCCGCCAGCTTGCGTCGCCGTGGGATAAATCCTCCCCCGCTATCATCGGACAGCCAGGGATGGTAAGATTTCAAACGCGCTTGCCCCTGCGATCAAGGGGATCATGATCTCATTTCACCTTCAGCACGAGCTTATAAAGAACACCTCAAATCCTAGCACAACTCCCACCTCTCTCTCTTCCACTCCGTCGTGTGAGCTGAACTCATCGGACCATTCTAGAGGCGCACCATAGGACTTCAAGCGTTCTCCGGTGAATCCCTCCGCCTCTGAAGCCCGGTGAGTATCCCTGGACTGTGTTGTTACCTTGTGAGCTCGTCTGTAGATCTTGATCTAATCTTCTAAAGCTCGAGGAGAACAGACATGCAACTTGGCAAAGGATCTTCTTTGATGGTGAACCATCAACGTCCAATCATCGCAGCTATTTCCAGGAACCTGTTGAGCCACCAACAACCTAGGTAACCTTTGACCGATGGTTTCTAGCCTTTGTAAATATGCATGTATGATTTCCTGAAGATGAAGTAGGGATAGTATATGGCTGCACCGTGTGCTGTTCTGGTAGAGGTTGGCACGACCATCATTATCATCCACCGACAGTGTACATTGAGCCAAACCATACCTCATTAATTATCACGTTGGACCCCTGTGAATCCATAGTTTATGTTGTTGGATTATGGGGTGGTATAAAAAAAATAATAAGAAATTGTTAGTGATGGAGCCATGGTTGCATGCATAGTGGATGTACGAGTAGGTTTGGTTTAATCAAGGTAAAACAGGTTTGGTCAAATCAGATTAAAGGGTTAAGTGGGACCGAAATGTTAATTGGTTAAATATAGTTAGGCCTAGTTGATTAATAAGGCTAAGTGTATTTAAGTTAGAGGGATATGGTTAGGTCTAACCAACTTCAAATGAATTGGGTTCGATCAACTTCCAAATGGATTGGGTTTGATCAACTTCAATTGATCTAGCCTAACTGGTTAGTTACTAGGTTAGGTCGAGTCTGGATAACCTAATCGAGTTAGGTTGATCAAGTTAAAATGGGTTGAGTTTAATCAACTAGTTTGGATCTGGTTAATTAAAAGGAATTCCATTCGATTAAAGGATTTGAATCCAGCCAGATTGAAAGGGTTAGGCTCAACCAAATTGAGGGTTAAGCTCGATCAAGTAGGCATTGAACTCAGATTTAAAACCCAACTGATTGTGTTTAACCAAGTCTTGAACCAGGCTAGTAAAATTTTAAAAGAAAGGGGTAAAAATTTGTAGTAGTGGGGATTTGAACTCAAGCCTCCATAACCACAATGGGACAACTTAAACACTAGAGTACTATACCTTATTTGAATGAGTGGTTGGGTTTAATCAATTAAGGATGAAATTGATTACAAGTAAGGCTAGGTCTAGCCTTGTCGAACAAGATGTGTGCGCCCGTTTGAGTAGGCTACGACCCATTAGTGGATCATACTAGATATCCAGGGTTGATGAGCGATTACCATTGATGACATAGACTGTACTACCAGGTACTAACAAAGAGCGTGGAGATACATCGAGAGGGAGTCTTGTGTGATTCCAGACATCTCTGATTGAGGTAAGTTACTCTTGCCTAGTTTCCACTTTATGTTTGAGTGTTGTTGGTTTTGCTGTTACTATGTTATTGTTTGGATTTGCGCACACATATCTGTTTTCCTTCTTTGTTGGATTTCTATTTTCCATGATAGTATGTGCATGTTGATATGTTCGTATTAATTTATGTGTGCTTGTAATTGCTGAGTTTGCGTATCTGTTGTTTGGTATGTAGCCGTAGAAACACGCGAGCTCGTGCGCTGGCCGAGTAGGTATGCGTCAGCTGAATTCTGTTTCTTCCGCCCGGATCAGTGGAGCGTGGTGGCTTCGTTGTGGAACGTTCAGGGCTGAGGACAACTTGGCGCTCTGGCTTTCCATACCAGAGGGAGGATATTTTGGTTGTCCAGCCTGTCAGTGGGATTGATTCGCTGACCGTGTCGACACGTACAAGAGGTTGCGCTATCGACTCACGACCGAAATGTCGTTTCGAGACAAGGCTTATGGCGTTAAGCGGGGGATGCTTGTTGAGTTTCTTTGGAATTCTCTTCGAGAGCCTGAGGCTGTCGTTGCGTTAGGGGTCCCTACCTTTGTAAGATTCTTTGTGGTAGGTCCGAGATTCCTAGAGTTTACATAGTGCAGGGCGTGGTCCCCACTTGCTTAGCTTGTTTTGATAATTGGTTGATATGCTCGTTTCATGACATATCTATTGTAATCTTGTTTGTTGTATAGGTTTTCATTGTGATTCCTGCTGGGTACTTACTGAGCTTTCCATTCGAAAACTCATACACTTGGTTCTCACTTCTTTTTGAGATCTTGAGAAGTAGGTGACTCGGAATCGCGAGCTGCGAGAGGGATAGGGACATCTTTGCAGAGGTTAGAGCACCTCGTATTTTCTTTGAGTGTGAGATTTGTACTTGTAGGACCTTGGTAGGGCCTTGACTTATGTAGGGTGACTGAAATCCTTATTTCAATTTCGCTGTATACTTTGGAATATTTGATTGTATTATTTAGATATATTATTATTTACTATTTGTTCTTGAATTACCTAGGCTTTGTATCTGATTGAGGTGCTCCTCTACTTGGGTACGGACGATCTATGCACATGTCCAAGGCTTGGAGTTATGGTCGGGGAGTGACACCATCACTTACTGTGAATTGTCTTTAAAGTTTTTGATTGGGTGGTTCTTGAAAGCTTTGGATCTCCTCAAGAATACCTCTGCTTGTCCACGAGACTGAGTAGAAAGCCGTCACCTCAGTATCCTTTATGATTCTAGATCCTGGTCTTTGATGATCATCCAAGTCAGCCTCTTTGGTGGGCCCCTTTTCAACGCTTTCCTTCTTGGTGGCTGAAACGTGTGCCGATATAATCTCTGGGCCTTTTGCCTCATTTCTTGTGAATGCGGTGGTCGTACTCTGCTGTTGCCCCCATTTTTGTCCCTTCGGCGCCTTTGTACGGCGGTCTGAGATGGCCTTTTAGATACGAGTTGTGCTTTGCTTGCTAAAGACCAGTGGGCAATGTCGTTCCTCGTCCTTTCTCTCTAAGATTACGATTCCGGTTAGTGGCCGTTCTTCGATCATCTTCTCCTGTCTCTTCCCTGGCTATCCCTCAGCTACTTCTTTTCCCTTCATCTCTCTACTTAGTCTCTCCTTCGTCTGCTCCTCTGTTTGCCTTGTCCGTTGTTCCTTTGTGTGTTCCTTCGACCCCACCATTCCTCGCTTTCTCTTTCCAGCACTCCTGGGTCCCCACGGTAAGCTCTGTTGTCCTGACTCCATTACAACCCGGAGGATGTGTTTGTGACTACTAATATTGTGTGCAATGGCACAAGGGAGTGATTTCCCTTGCCCGATTCGAAGCGTCGCGGAGCATCGGCAGCATATTGTCCTCCGCGGTCGTCAACGTGGATCAAGTCGCCGATCGGTTAAAGGATTCTGGAGATGGTTTCTTTCTGTCCACAAAGTAGTGATAATCGGTGGACATCCACTCATCGGGTCTCTCCATCCGCCTTTTGGGGATTCCATAAGTCCAGCACCCACGGCGAACACGTGAAGGTAAACTAGGGTTCTTCGATCTAGACATGATCTTCTAACCTGCGGGCTGTCTTCACTGAGGGGCATGTAGTTAGAAATCGTCCATCTTTGAATTCCTTGGTACTCCATAGCCAATTTGGATCAACAACTTCGTTTAGCGCCACCGTTATCCAACAGACATCAACTATGCCACTTCAAACTTTCTCCACCGAGATGGTAGTCCTGAATTTCTTCATCTCCTCCTTCTATAACGAGAGGTGGTGATATTCTTCATCTTCGAGATCTTCCTTCCAGGTCTCCGGTGCCCTAGGAATAATGTTATGTGGCGGTGGTTGTTGTCCTTTGTTTTCCTTCCCAAGCTTTTCGACATCATCCCGTGAGGGTTTTAGTACCCTTCTCCGAGTTTCCCGGCGCTCCATTAGCCTGAATTTTCTGATCCGAGGGCATGTCTTGCAGTAGGCTACCCAATGTCCAACTCTGCTACAATTCCTGCAGGTCATGGCACGCCGGCATTCCATTGATCCGTGGCCAGCTTTTAGGCACTGGCCACATACCTGCATGGCCCTCGTCGGGGTTCACACCAGTGGTGATCCTTGGTGATCACTGGGCTGCGTCTCCTCCCCCTCTTTGTGTAGACCCACCCATTCGTCTTCATCACCCCGGCCTAGTTGGTATTCAATTGATTTCAAAGTGAGCTTCAGTTCATTTTTGTCATTGTTTTCGATCACAACAACAACATAGGTGATGCCCGGTCTTTTGGGATTAGGTGCCCCACCAGTTGTCTTGGTTCGCATCGGTTCCGTCATGGTTGATTCCTGGAGTCGTCGATGTTGGTATTCCCCTGCTTCCCCAATATGTCTTTCCTTCTGCAGATGGTCGTCATCGTCCCCTCTGTCGGTGCTATTTGCTTCTCTGCCGTGAGTTCCGCCGTGTCCACCGATGCTATCGATGCTGAGGAGCATCTCCGTCAATGCTTATTATTTTCAAAATTCGACCTTGCTTTGGGTACTATTGAACAATCCAAGATTATCAATTCGTTGTCAATTGACTATGTTCTCATTTTATAGTTTTAATATTATAAATAATGATAGAATCTTTTAGCACATAGATGAACTATTGAAGATGAACCAATTTTCCCTGAATGAGTAGTATTTATCATTTAAATTTTTTTAGAGATATTTTAAAATTTATTTTGTTTAGTAAGAATTGATGAAATTAGTAAAAGGAGAATTTTAGATATTTCCCTTTAGATTTTATATTGTCACTATCCGTAGTGCATCTTCTGTAATCGACTTTACCTCCATATAATTTGTTATTTGTTACTTGTTATTTTTTTTTGTTTTTTGTTTTTTGCTTAAAGTAATATTCATTTTCCTCTTATGTCCTATACTATAAATTGATGGCTTATTTATAATTTTATTTTGATAAAAGTAAATAAACCACATTCATTGATTATCGAAGGAAGGTTCCTAGTTTAACCTCTTGTTCAAGTGGTTTCTAGTTCGTTGTGAACCAAGTAGCATCGACGAGTACAAATACTTATGTAGAGAAGTGGAGGAACAACATCCCTCATTTGAATACTCATCAAAATTAAAATTTTCTATACTCCTGCAATAAAATGTTAAGAGCAACGTTACTTTCACAAGGGTATTGTATGCCACATAAATAGATGCATGTAGAGTAGAATAGGATTAGCAATGAATCTACCTAGACTAGTCTTTCAATACTTTCAACTTGTAGGATACACGAACAACCATTAGGGCAAGCTATTACTCCCACCTTTTTGACTATTTCTTCGCCATATTCACACTTTTTTTTTTGGCACAAGAGAATCATCCTGATGTTTAAATAGCTCACTTGTACCTGTTAGTACAAAGGCACTTTAGTTGGCATCATTTGACACTGTGGTGATGTGGCGCAAGCTGACATGGACAAAGTGATGACGTGGCATAAAGTGACGTGGCAAGGTTGACAAAGGTACAAGGTCAAAGCATGCAGATATTGTTTATAAAGCCATCATGTGTCAAAGCATGTAAGATTCCACATGTCTGTGCTTGGAGATCTCATGGAACTTTCCTTAGCAAGAGCCTATCTTTGGCAAGCTTTGAAGATTTATTGAAGATATTATTGCTACTGAGGATCTATGGGAGATATGTTTGCCAGGCAAGAGATTTTGGAGCTCCTATTAGTGATGAGTGCATGATTATACATTTTTTCATGCCATATTTATGTGCACTTTGCTTGCCTTTTTTCATAGATTTCCCTATTTATGTGCTATGTTGGGTATTTTGTTGTCAATGGACAGGTAAATAGAGCCCCGAAACTAAAGAAGCCAAAAACGAATTAATTCAAAGTAAAATGAGCTGCAAAAGTCAAGAATTTATTTCAAGAGCTATTTAACTCCAAAACTGATCTCCAGTATTTAGATTGAAGAACAAGAATTCAGGAACACCCAAATAAAATGTCTAGTCAATCCGATGTCAATTGGTCATCCGATCAAGTGTTTGATGAAGACTACACAGACCAGGAAAAGCCACACGGCTACAGAACTCCTAACACGACCGTGTCAACTCTACCCAACTCACTAGATGCCTGTAACCGCGTCGATTCAAACCCAGGAAATTCCAGAAGATAAACACGGGCTGCACACATCTCGAGATTATCCAAATATGCCTGAATTGATGCTTATAAACGGTCGTTAGATCTTACTTGCAAAGGGAATTTTGGTGATTTACCGTTTGGCGGCTAGAGTTTTAGAGGGGGACTTTTCGCGGATCAACTTTTGGGGGTTCTTTGGCCGTCGGCTAGCGTTTCAGAGAGGAGATTGAATGCGGAGGAGAGATCAAGCATGGGAGTTTGATTTATTTTATTATGTCTTCCTCTTTAGATTTTGTTAGGGCTTCCCATAATTTGAGAGGCTAAACCTCTTGTGGTGCCTTGGGTTCCTGAATGCTTAGATGAACTTGTAACTCTTTTTCATTATTTAATACTAGGCTTTTCTTTTTTTTTATTTCTGTGGATTATCTATATGTGCTTAATGCTTGTGGTCTATTAGTGTGAAAGTGCCGATCACATAATTAGAGTTGTTCGATGCATGAAGAGATATCTTAGTCAAGCTAGATTCGGGCAACAATAATAAGGGGTTCGCGCACCTCGACAGATCAGGTGATCGTGGTGATTTCAAAACACACTCTCCAAATTAGGCTCAAATATAATAGTAGGAACCACATAATCCACGCTAATTATTAGCATAATGCAGTCATATGGCGAAGTCGCTGTATTGGACTAGGGTTTGGTTGCCGAGAGATCGAGATCAAACTGATTTAGGGTTCCTCAAGGCACAAAAATATATCAACTAGATAGCGAGTATTAGGAATTGAGTCGAGCAATGGATTCTTAGAGCGATAGATATCCGGGGTGCCATGTTCTATTAACTGATAAAACCATAGATTTGGCAACTATCAAATTAGTTTCAGTAATTCTTTAGATTATTTAGTTAGGATTACAAAAAGACCAAAATTAGTTTAAGCTAGATGACATGAGATAATTTAGTAATTGCTCTACTGTTCCCTGTGGATTCGACTACCCTACCTTTAGGGTACTTTACTACTCTAGCGACCCGTGCACTTGCGGACGAGTATAACATATCAATTAGAAAGGCTCTATCTTTGGAAAGGCCATGTTGACCGGTGGCTACGAGTGCAAGCACTCAAGCCTCCACATGCAAGCGTACGTGGTCACAAGTAATAAATTCAGGTAAGTACTAGTTCTAATCCACAGGAATGCTTACTAGATTTAGATGAGTAATAACTTACTAAGTTGCTTGGTAAAGTCAGTGTAACACCCATCTCCAAGTAGGGGACACGTGTTACACCAGGCAGGTCAGGGGATGAACCCTAGGCCTAAGGCTGCAATAACCTGATAAATTTAAACATAAAAAACTAAAATGTCATAGATAATCATACTATTGAAGTACAACACCGAAATACTTAAAGTCATACAACACCAATCTAGTAAGGAGTTCATATCTCTCCTCCACTCTAGATATGATCGAGTACCTATCTACTTCCTACAAATACATACATTAGAAGGGTGAACTACTCGATCTCAGTGAGGAAAACAATACTGTCAGGTAATATTCTACCTGTGTAAAATCCATAAAAGCAATCTGCAATAGATTCTTAAACTGTACAAAATATAGAAATTTGAAGATACAATGCATTTCAAAATAGTATGTGAATCAATGTATTCGCTTCAATTTGACATAATCATGCCAATATGTATAAAAATCTCCAGTAGAAGCATATGCATGTTCAACTTATTCATTTAATCATCTGTACCGTGTATGATTATGTAATTTTCATTGGTGGATGAATATTGACACCAATAGCCACCACGGTTCGACTATGTGCTCCTGTGAGGTGAGATATACAGGAACATATCATAATCTCACTAGTTTCGATTACTCCTACACCTCTACTTCCATAATCCACATCCAGTGTGTAATCAAGATTAACCCTCACGGTTTGAATATGCGCTCCCGTCAGGGTACCATCTCTGCCCTCAACGGTTCGATTGTGGGCTCCCGTTGAGGTGGATAATATATACGCATACCAGGCACTCTATGCGTATGGAAAGGGGGTTTTATTTCTTGAAAACGGAAAGCTTTACAAACACATTGTTTGGACTTTAAAAAAATCAGAGTTTAGCAAATCACCCCTTTCCTACCTAGTAGTATCAGGCTCCCCTCGGCTCTATTAGGGAGCCACCAAAGGTGTCTAAGCAAGAATGAAAATACGGTGTAAAGAATCAATACTTCTAAATATTTCACTTGTTTATTTCATATATCCTTTATTCATCTTATAGCATGAATACTTCGAAATTCATTTCCAAAACGAAATCTTTCAAAAGCATAATACGGTTTCCAAAACTTAGGAAATCTCTTGAAAGGTCTAATTCATGGTTTTCGACGTGAAGTCAAATACTACAAAAGTAATATTGTAAGAAAAATGTGAAAGTCCAGTTTCATTCCCTCACCTGAGTCAAGTAAGCTCTAAGATTGGCTCGGTCCTTCGGCAACTGCGGCCTTGCCCTTGCCTTTTCCTTTACCTTTTCCTAATAATCAGAAATTGGAAATTCATGAATATGAAAATTGTATTCGTAACATATACTCTAATTAAACTCGATAGAGTACAATAAAAACATTAAGTTAACTAGAGCATGCTTCCACTTAACATACATTCCATGTTTCTAAAGAGCATGAAAATAAAATAAGGAGATTACTCATAATTGGAAATTTAAGTATCTCCATCCATAGCATAATTGAAAGTCCATAACATGCTATTTAAATAAAATCTAATGTTATACTTACCATGGAGGATTAAGCATGTAATTTCTAAGAAAATTGGGCACTATCTCCACTATTTCTAGGTCCTTGAAATTATACAAACATTCCCCAATAACATCAAAATTAAGACATGAAATATATGGCATTCAGTCGACAACTCATTTATCATCTCATCGTGCTTCTAAATCAAACAATGAGAATTTCCCCTTACTAACTCTTAAAGAATTTATTGAAGATTACTCACTAGTACTTTTCCAGCTCACAACCATGTTTGTGGGAGTAGTGGAAAACCTCGTTAGAGTGAAGGGTCACTGCCAGATCTGTGGCATATCTATCAGACGGCTATCGCGAGGCTGTGGTGGCTTACTCAGCACCTGGTTCTCGCCGGAAGAAGAAAAGAGAAAGAGAAAGCGGCCCGCCACATGTGAGAAGCATTTCAGTGGAGATGGCAGGATCTGCAAGAGAATGCGGCATCCCCGGAAAACAACTTCAGGTGGAGCTGCAGCGGACTGACAAGGATAGGTAGCATCATCGGGAAACAACTTCGAGGCGGAGGGCTGGCCCGGTCACGGCGGAGGCCGAGGTCAAGGGCGGGTGCTCGCGCTCGCTTGAAGGAGAGGAGCATGAAGGAGATGGAGAAATTGGAAGGCTACTCAATTGAATTCAATTTCAATCAAAAACCCTAAGTTTTGATTTTGTATATATACAAATATATATTATTATATTCAATTATTTATTTTCCCTCATTACGGTGTTACATGGAGAATTATTGGACCGAACCAAGATCCATTTTTTCCAAATCTTGGTCGGCCACGCGTAGCTAGGCTTTAGCTAGTCTTTATCAACTCGTTTGTCATGGGTATACTGGAGCCTCACGGGTTCTCTCAATCCCGGACCAGATCTACTTTATCGGGACTGTAACTCTTGTCCGGCATCTCTCACTTAATTAATCTGGATTAATTAACACTTAATAAATTCTCATTTAATTAAGCAGGATTATCCTATCCCTCCACCTCCAACTCTTTTAAGTAAAAGTGGCTTAGCCTAATATGGCCTTCTTGTGGCCCAATAGTTGCGAGGCTAGATTTCGGGTCCATTACTCTAGATTTTCCAATAATTGAGGTTTAAAATAATTAATTTATTTTCTGTGATAATTAACCTCAACAATTATTAAAAAATTATATAATTATTTATTTAGAAAAATCCAGGGTGTTACAATTCTCCCATCCTTATGGAATTTCATCCCCGAAATTTTCATACAATAAGTACTAGAATAAATGAGGATACTCTTCTCTCATCTGATCCTCTCCTTCCCAAGTGGCTTCTTCCACTTGATGATGACTCCACAACACCTTTACCAAAGGTATTACTTTGTTCCTTAGTGCTTGTTCTCTCTGATCGAGGATACGTACCGGTCCTTCTACGTATGTCAAATCTGGTGCCAGTTTTATGGCCGTTCCCGTCAGAACTTGATTCAGATCCTTGATGCATTTCCGCAGTACCGATACTTAGAATACAATATGTAACCTCGACAGTTCTTCTAGTAAGGCAAGCCGGTAAGCTACAGGGCTTACCCTGTCCACTATCTCATATGACCCGATGTACTGTGGGCTCAGCTTTCCCTGTTTGTGAAATCTTAGTATACCCTTCCACAGGGATACCTTAAGGAACACCTCGTCTCCCACTTCAAACTCTAAATCCTAGCGACGCGTATTGGCATAACCCCGCTACCTGTCTTGAACTTTTCTCAATCGTTCTCTGATGAGTTTGACCTTCTCTAAGGTGACCTGTACCAGCTCTGGGCGAAGTATCTTTTTCTCATCTTCTTCATCCCAATATAACAGAGTCCTGCATCTTCTGCAATATAATGCTTCATAAGGTGGCATCCCAATGCTTGTTTGGTAGCTGTTGATGTATACAAACTCCAACAGTCCCAAATTCTCATCTCAGCTCCCGGGGAGTTCCATAATGCATGCTTGAAGTAGGTCTTCAAGTATCTGTATACTCCTCTCAGATTGTTCGACTTCGCCAGAAATAAGAGGTGAATCTCGGGTCTCTATCAGATTAGATGGACATGGGTATGCCATGTAGTCTCATAATCTGGTTCACGTATATCCGTGCCAACTCATCCCGAGAATAACTTGTCTTGATCGGAAAGAAATGGGCAGACTTGGTCAGTCTATCTATGATAACCCAGATGACATCCTTATCTTGAATTGTTCGAGGTAGATCAGTCATAAATCCATGGCTATCCTTTCCCACTACCATTCCAGGATCTCCAAAGGTACCAACAACCCTAGTGGCTTCTTGTGCTCCGCTTGGATGTGCTGACATATAAAGCACCTGGCCACGTGCTCGACGATCTCTTTCTTCATCTTCCTCTAGATGTAATTTTCTTTGATGTTTCTATACATCTTTGTGCTTACTGGATGCATAGCGTAGGCTGAACAATGAGCTTCCTCCATTATCTACAGCTTGAGGCTCTTATAGTTTGGTACATAGAGTTGGGCACCCAGTATCACTGCTTTATCGGAAGATAGGTTGAAATCATCATGTATTCCATTATGCATTCGCGCAGCCAATTGTAGCAATTTGGAGTCTTGACATTGCGCTTCCTTGATCTGAGAAATCAAAGTCGACCGTAGATGGAAGTTTGCAAATAGTACCCCCAACTCATCCACTGAGAACTGGACCCCAGTGGATCTTAAGTCATGAAGTTGGGAAAAGTTGGTGGTCCCCAACCGTGCCATGTTTTTCTACTCAAGGCATCTCCTACTACGTTCTCCTTGCCGGGGTGATACTCGAATGTGCAATCATAATCCGTCAACAACTCCATCCATCTTCTCTGAAGTATATTCAGCTCCCTCTGGGTCATCAAGTACTTCAAGCCTTTGTAGTCGGTGAAGATTTTATAGGCTTCACCATAAAGATAGTGTCGCTATATCTTCATAGCAAAGACCACCGCCGCTTACTCCAGATCGTGAACAGGGTAATTTACTTTGTGAGTCTTGAGCTGCCTAGATGCATAGGCAATAACCCTGCCATGCTGCATCAAGACACAACCCAAGCCCCTATACGAAGCGACACTATAGATTACAAAACCTACTCTAGTTATAGTAAGGTAAGCACAAGAACAGACACCGATCTGTTCTTCAACTCCTGAACACTCTGCTCAAACTCCTTGGTCTACTCGAACGTTGCATTCTTTTGCAGTAGCTTGGTCATAGGTTGGGTAATTGAAGAAAACCCTTCTATGAACTGCCTATAGTAATCGGCTAAAGCCAGGAAGCTTCTAATTTCGTTGACAGTGCTTGGGGCTTGCCATTTTACTACCACTTCAATCTTTTGGGGATCCACATAGATCCCTGACGCTAAGATGACATGCCCTAGGAAATTCACTTGGTCAAGCCAAAATTCACATTTGCTGAGTTTGGCATATAATTGCTGCTCCCTTAGAGTATGCAACACTATCCTGAGGTGGTTTATGTATTCTTCTATGCTCCGGGAGTACACTAAGATGTCATCGATGAACACCACAATGAAATGGTCTAGGTAGGGTGCGGCTACCCTATTCATCATCTCCATGAATGCTGTTAGGGCGTTTTTCAACCCAAAGGGTATTACTAAAAACTCGTAATGCCCATATCGGGTCCGGAATGCAGTCTTCGGCACATCCTCGTCGTGTACCCGCAACTGATGATAACCCGACTTTAGATCGATCATGGAGAAGATGCATGCTCCTCCCAATTGATCAAACAAGTCATCTATGCGTGGCAACGGGTACTTGTTCTGGATCGTGACTTCATTTAATTATCGGTAATCCATGCAAATTCTCATGGAGCCATCCTTCTTCTTCACGAATAGTACGGGAGCACCCCAGGTTGAGACACTAGGTCTAATAAACCCCTTCTCTAGTAGATCATTTAATTGAACCTTCAGCTCTTTCAATTCTACTGGAGCCATCCTGTATGGCGCTCTGGAAATTGGAGTTGATCCTGGAAACAACTCAATAGTGAACTCCACGCCTCTATGTGGGGGCAATCCCAGTAGCTTGTCGGGAAATACATGTGGGAATTCGCACGCTACTTGTATTTTCTGTACATCTCCCTTGGGGGCTTCAGTTTCCATCATGTTCTCTAAGAAGGCTTCTTTCGTCTCTGCCGTCTGAGCTCGCCTCCCATAGAAGAGGATCTCTGCCTCACCTGGTCATTAGAAATGCACCATCTTCAAGTGACAATCGACAGTGGCGTAGTAGATGGACAACAAATATTTGCCTGAGATAACATAAAAGTCTATGATCCTCATAGGGATCAGATTAGCTAACAATAGATGGCCTTCTACCCTTTAATCACATCCTTCATACAATATCTTTACAATCATTGAGCTCCCAATGTGGGAGGATACTATCATTGGTTCAGCTAGCTGTGTAGCATATATGTATGTGTGGTAGTGTGAAAACAATGGCTATATAGGAGTGTGTGGAACCAGGGTCAACCAACACACATACATCGGTGCCAAAGATTTACATCATACCTGAGATGACGTCAGGAGTGTTCACAGCCTTCGGTTGTGTCATGGCAAAGGCCTGGGCTATCAGCTATGACTGAACTCCTAGGCCTACTAAGCCTCCTCTAGATCTCCCTCTAGAAGATCCTCCTCGGTGGCCTCCAGTATTGCCGACAACATATGCTCCTTGGCCCTGTTGTGGGTATTGGCCAACTATACCATTAGCCTGTGGGGTTGTCCTACTCCCATGTGAGAGTAACGGACACTCGTTCCTATAGTATCCCGACTGCTGGCAATGTTAGCAAACACCCGCTCCAACGCCTGCTCTGCACTCACCATAATGATACTTGAAACAAGTCTGACACTAAGGCTTGTCCTGCCTCTGTCCTCCAGAAGAAGAGCCTCCACTGCTACTATTGTGGCTCTTTTTACTACGCCTCGAACTGTCACCCATTTGAAAATTGGGTGCGTTTCTCTTCTTAATCTTCTCGAGGCACTGCTTCTATTTTCTAATACTATTTCTACTTAGAGAGCACCCTTGACTAGCTCAGTGAAAATATCGAACCCGGATACAGTAATAATATTACGGATCTCGTCCCGGAGTCCATCTTCAAACCTTCTGCACTTCTTGGCCTCATCGTCCATATAAGAGGCTGCGTACCTCCCCAGATCAGTGAACTACGCCTCATACTCGGCCTCAGATAGGCTTCCTTGTACCAGATGCATGAACTCCTGTTGCTTTGCGTTCTTGTACACTCGGGACATGAACTTATGGTCAAATGCTCTCCGAAAGTCAGCCCAAGTAAGGCCTGCCTGAGTTGTCTGTCGCCCTTTAATGGCCAACCACCAGTGTAGAGCTCCTTGTCCGATCAATAGTATAACCGTAGTCACCTTCTTCTCATTTCGGCACCTTAATGCATCGAAGACTAGCTCTAGGTGTGAGACCCAAGCTTCTGCCTCAGCTGGGTCATGGGTTCTAGTGAACTGGGTGACTCCCATGTTACAGGCTCTGGTAACATAGTCTTGTCACCTGGTCCTTGTCTGCTGATAATTCGGGAAGCTCGGAAGTGTATGTGTCAGTTGCTCAAGTGTGTCATGCATTCCAGGGTTCTGCCTTTGTCCAAAATGGACATGGGACGCTTCCCCATGCTCTTCTTCTTACTCAGGAGCCTCCACATAAGGCTCCTCCAGGGGTTCCTCACGTGGCACCCGAGGTGGTCTACTACATCTCTTGGGTGGCATTCTGAAAAAGGGAATCTGTCAGTATGATTCCTTAGTACTTATAACAATTATCAACATTTACTCTACTGACACATACTCCCATCCTAAGGCTTTTTCTAGGTTGTTTAGGACTAAACTATTCTGATACCACTAAATGCAATACCCATCTCGAATTAGGGGACACGTGTCACACCAGCCTGGTCAGGGGATGAACCCTGGGCCTAAGGCTGTAATAACCTGATAAATTTAAACATAACAAACTAAAATATCATTGATAATCATACTGTTGGTGTACAACACCGAAATACTTAAAGTCATACAACACCAATCTAATAAGAAGTTCATATCTCTCCTAAGGTCAAGTACAATACTCCAAATAAAAACATAACAACTGGACGGTCAGAGCCAACTAAGGGTGAACAGGACTTTCTCCTCCACTCTAGATATGATCTAATACCTGCCTACTTCTTGAAAAGAAATACAATAGAAGGATGAGCTACTCGAGCTTAGTGAGGAAAACAGTATTGTTAGGTAATATTCTACCTGTGTAAAATCCATAAAAGCAATTTGCAATAGATTCTTGAACTGTACAAGATATAAAAATATGAAGATACAATGCATTTCAAAATAGTATGCGAGTCAATTCATTGTCTTCAATATGATATAATCATGCCAATATGCATAAAAATCTCTAGTAAAATAACATGCATGTTCAACTTATTCATTTAATAATCGGTACCATGTATGATTCTATAATTTCCCTTGGTAAATGAATATCGACACCAATAGCCACCACGGTTGGACTATGCACTCCCATGAGGTGGGATATACAGGAACATATCATAATCTCACTAGTATCGATTACTCCTATACCTCTACTTCCATAATGCGGATCCAGTGTGTAATCAGGATTAACCCTCACGGTTTGACTATGCGCTCCCGTCGGGGTACCATCTCTGCCCTCAACTGTTCTACTGTACACTCCCATTGAGGTGGATAGTATATAAGCATACCAGGCACTCTACGAGTATGGAAAGAGGGTTTTATTTCTTGAAAATGGAAAGCTTTGTAAACAGATAGTTTGGACTTTAAGAAAATTAGAGCTTTGCAAATCACCCCTTTCCTACCTAGTACCGAACTCTCTGGCTCTATCAGGAAGCCACAACTAGTGCAGGCAAGAATGAAAATACAATGTAGATAATCAATATTTCTAAACATTTCTCTTGTTTATTTCATGTATCCTTTATTTATCTCATAGCATGAATACTTCAAAAGTCATTTCCAAAACGAAATCTTTCAAAAGCATAATACTATTTCCAAAACTTTGCAAATCTCAAGAAAGGTCTAATTCATGGTTTTCAAAGTGAAATCAAATACTACACAAGTAATACGGTAAGAAAACTATGAATATCTAGTTTCATTCTCTCACCTGAGTCTAGTAAGCTCTAAGATTGCCTCGGTCCTTTGGCAACTGTGGCCTTGCCCTTGCCTTTTCCTTTACCTTTTCCTAATAATCAGAAAAAAGAAATTCATGAATACGAAAATCGTATTCGTAACTTATACTCTAATTAAACTCGATGGAGTACAATAAAAACATTAAGTCAACTAGAGAGTGCTTCTACTTAACATGAATTTCATGTTACTAAAGAGCATGAAAAGAAAATACATAGATTTCTCATAATAGGAAATTTAAGTATCTGTGGCATATCTGTGTCAGATCTATCAGAGTGGAAAATCTCGCTAGAGTGAAGGGCCACAGCCAGATCTGTGGAAGATCTATCAAACGACTATCGCAGGGCTGTGGTAGCTTGCTCGCCACCTGTTTCTCGTCGGAAGGAGAGAAGTGAAAGAGAAAGCAGCGTTACAGGGGAACAGATCAGGTGGAGCTGCAGGTGAACGGTAAGATAAGGCGGCATCCTCGGAAAATAGCTCAGGCACTACTGCACGCGGACGGCAAGGGAAGGCGGCGTCGTCGGGAAAAGGCTCAGGCGGAGGACGGCCTGGTCACGATGGAGGCCGAGGCGGGGCTGCGGGGCGCTCGCTCTCGCGGCTGTAGGCGACGACGGTGTCAGCTCGTAGGTGGTTTGCTGAGGTAGCCCTGGCTAGGATCTTGCTAGATCTAACACAGGTTGGGCTGCTCGACCGCAGAAGGGCTTGGATCTATGAAGGACACGAGTAGAGGCTCGGTTGAAGGAGAGGAGCACGAAGGAGATGGAGAAATTGGAAGGCTACTCAATTGAATTCAATTTCAATTGAAAACCCTAAGTTTTAATTTTATATATATACAAATATATATTATTATATTTAATTTCCCTCATTATGGTGTCACATGGAGAATTATTAGATCCGACCAAGATCCATTTTTTTTGGATCTTGGTTGGCCATGCGTAGCTAGGCTTTATTATCTCGTATGTCATGTGTATATTGGAGCATCACAGGTTGTCTCAATACCGGAGCATCACAGATTATTAAAAGATTATCTTATTATTTATTTAAAAAAATTTGGGGTGTTACAGTCAGTTGATCAATAATGTTGAAGTTTACTAAGTCCTTAGAAAGTGATGGAATTACGAAGGGTTCCTTTGGTAAAGCTCTCAATAATAAGTTTCTAAGGTTGTATGGCTCAATGACTTGGAAGGATTTTCACCTATATTTGCTATGATGTTGTTGCTAAATATACGGGTGAATCAATGATGAATCCGACGTTTAAGGGCACTTCGGGTGCAACCTCCAAGTCCTTATGTCTAAGGAACATGCTTCCAAGCCTTCCCATACATCTATGGTGAAAGGGAAGCATTATAGAACCTAGATTCAATCATTACCATGGACTACCAATACTTATGTCTAAGCTATTGATAACTTGGCTTTCACTCCACTCCACTCCACTCCACCCTGTGATCCTATACTTTCCTCACATATATACATCTACACATAAATTACTACTGAGGTGAGTAAAATTACCGATGACTATCGATGTAAAGTGCATCGAATCATAGCCATATCCAAAAAACATAATCAAAGCAAACATAGGATAATACAAATGTCATGTCATAAGTTCATACAACCCTAACATAGATGTTCAAGACACCATTACAAACATTAAATCTATAATGAAACAAATAAGAAAGTAAACAACCTTGATTCGGTATAAAGAAGAGATCAATAAAATATAAAACAATGAGAAATAGGTTCCCCCTTTGTTTTTAGTTTCTCCAAACTAGATTTAGCCTTGAAACCCTCTGGATCACCTCTTTGGAGCCCTAGCCATCGCCCCCAAATGAGAAATAATGAAAACCTAAAAATCCGCTCACTTTTATACCCCTAGAAAGTTGCATCATGAAGCAAAGGTTGAGCAACGCGATGTTGATTAAAATATGGGGCTCTGGACTGAAGATTTGATTGAAGCTTATATTGAGAAGAGTCTAAATATACCGTGTCCCAAGATAGTCAAGAGCAAAGAATTGATTTGGATTCAAGACTGAATATGGCAATGATTGAAGATTTGATGAAACCCAAACATGGATAAATGAAGATCAAGTTTGGAAGAAGATCTTTGAAGAAAATCATGGAAGATTATGCAGCCCAAACTTAGTTGAATGAAGATCAAGTTTAGAAAGTGTTTGTGTACCTTGGTGAGGTGCGACCTTTAAAGATGACTGCGGACTTGACGGATAGGGCTCTAGCTAGTTGCCGGTGGTCGTGTTCGGGAGGATCCGGCGGTATTTGACTCAAACATAACCAGGAGGGTTGTGTCTTAATTAGTCATTTCAGCTAGTTCCTGCGGTCGCGTAGCTAAGGATGTTGTAGACTTAATTAGTCATTTCAGCAGTCGGGCCACGTTGCCAGTTAGGTTGCAAAAAGAATTTCAACGACTAAATTTGGAAGGTGTCCAAATTAGTTCCCACGGAGATTTCAAAAATCCTAAAAGAGGCAGGTGATATTTTAGGCTCGTGGAGCGTCTATATAAGATCTCTCTCTGAGGATTTAGGATGTGCTATCAAAGAGTTACCTAAGTGTGTATGTTGGAGTGGTCATTGGACAATCTTTAGTGGGTGCTTGTATGTGTTGTAAGAATGAGTGACAAGAGTGTTGTACTCATGTTTTTACCTCTCTTTTAGTTGATCATTGTCACCGGGCTTGACTCCCCAGACATAGACTTGGAAGCTGAATTGGGTTACACAATTTCTGTGTCTTCTCTCTTCTTATTTTAATTGATTGATTGTATATGTGTGAGCGTGTGTTCATTGAGAGAAAGTGTTACCCTAGAAGTCACAGCCCCCCCGGGCGGAACTAACAGTACCTCTAACTATTGTGTTCGCCCCTATATATCCTAGTCTACTTGAACTGTAAGAGGTTTATACCCTTTTTCGATTCCGCAACGCATACACATTTTCGGTAAGGCATACAAACTCAAGTGAAAGTCAAAGCTAATTCTACTATCCTAACTGCAAGAGTACATACTACATTTGACTTTCCTAAGCATGAGAGTGTAGTAGTACATGTCACACCTTTTAGGTCTGTGGCGATCATTATAGCATTGCATATAGTCTGCTTATGTTGCTTTGTTTAATTCTGCTCAACGTGTTCAAAATCCCTTCTCGGAGATTGTCGATCCAGCATTTCCTTGGTGGATTCTAAGCTGCACTTTGCTATGGTATACATAGCTTCTTCTTCTTTGTTGCATCGGCTCCAGCAAACCAAGATAGTCAGTGGTGGATCCAGAAATTAGACCTAGGGGGGAAACTACTAAAGTCATTGTCCAATATAGATCTATTTTTAGTATCAATTTTGAACTATAATTATGTAATAATTAAAACATATATAGACTCATATATATTTATGATTTGAAATATAAATAAAATTAAAATTTAAAGTTCTAACCTCAACAATTTCATTGTACTTCCAACTTCTAATACCAAAATATTAAATTTCAAGTACCAATAATCTTCTACCATTTGAAAAAGAAGAAATCAAAATTAAAATACAATTTTTGTATATATAAGTTCACATGAACTAAAATAAGTAAATAAAATGTAGATACAACTCAGCTATTTGAACAAGTTAAGAATTTTAAATTGCAATCTCCTTTCATTCATGTCACAAAAATCATTTATAATTGAATCATCATCAAAGGTTTGTGCAATTTCTTTTTCAATGTATGTAATCAAGTAGCTCCCCAAATAATCTTCCATTAACAATCTTCATAGCAGAAAATGCACATTCAGTAGTAGCTGTTGAAATAGGAAGAATCAAGATGAGTTGAATTAACTTATCAACAAGTGGGTAAATGGTTGATTTTCCTGTCTTAGTACGTTCTTGGCATAATTCAGAAATTGAAAATACATTTTGCAAAGCTTAATGCCAAAGAATATCAAGCTCAATGTGTTCTAACTGATATCTCAAATTCAACTTCTCTTGCTCTAAAAAGTTTTTAGGATAATATTTCTTTGCAAGCTTATAGATATTATCAATATTGAATGATTTGTAGTCATCCAGAGGACCCAGAGTTGAACTAAACATAAGCAAATATCTTCTTTAAACTTATCATTCAATTCTTGTAATTGAGAATCAATTGTAGCATAAAATATATCAACATGAAAGTGGTGTTCCATTGTAATTGGAACCTTTTGAAGACAAGATCGATCTCAACCTGAGGTATGAGGAGCACTCATATCAAGAACATCTATTCCATATTTCTCAGAAAATAACTTTACTGTCTCAAACAAAATATCCGATATCTTCTCTCAATCTTTGAACCAATATTTTTGTTGTAGAAACAAGATGCATGGCATTTATAATATCATGAGACTTGCGTTGCAAAGCTTGGCAAAGATCATAAATGGCTTCAATAATATCAATCATAAGGGGCAAGATAAACACAAATTCAAAAGATGTAACTGCATCATAAGATATATCTACATCTCCTTGTTGAGTACAGTTTGTTCCATCAGAAATTATGTTCTTTAGAACTGTGCAAATTGCTTCAAACATAATCCTCAAACATCGAAGGAAGCTTAAATGAGAACTCCATCTAGTATCTCCAGCCCATTTTAAAGTACCTATTTGTTTCATACCATTACCAGTTTCTTATTTACCAATAGAAAGAAGTTTATCAATTTCAGCAGCTTGACTAGCTTGTAATTGATCATGTTGTTTGCAAGAAGAGCAAACTATATTAACAACAACCATTAACTTAGCTAAAAATTGATGGACTGGAATAACCTCTCTAGATAATTCTATTAACGCCAACTGAAGACGATGAACATAAAAATGTATGCAATAAGCATATATATAGACACTCGTTAGAGATAAAAACTTGCAACCCAGATCACTCTCCACGCGTGTTTCTAACCCCATCATATCCTTGACCATGAATATCACTTACATTGAGATTGTGTCAAAGAAGAACACTAATTATTTCTTTTTTCAATGTTAGTGACATAGTGTCAAAAACATAAACTAGAACAAAAAAATGCTCTTTTACAAATCTAGCTTTATCCATAAGTCTCAAGACAATTGCCATTTGTTCCCTTTTAGATTCATCTCTTGCTTCGTCAACAATAATGCAAAATTTTGATTAACCAATTTCCTTACAAATGACACATCTTATTTTGTTGGGATAAATCCACTATTCATCTCTGTACTTTACTCCAATGTTCATTTTCATCCCTGTACTTTGAAAATGTTCAATATGGTCCCTATACGTCGCGTATTTTGTTCAATACTATCCCTGATATTGACGTGGCAACATAGGTGGCATGAATACGAAATACGATCATTTTTTTTTTGAATTTTTTTATTTATATCTGGTCGTATTTTGCTGATGTGACATGCTGACATGACAATTTTTTTAAAAAATAATAAAATAATTTTTAATGGGAATTTAAAGCATGTTGACATGGAAATTCTTATTAAAAATAATAATATTAATTTTTTAAGAATAAATTTTTTTAAAATAATAGTTTTAATTTTTAAAAAATAATTTCTTAAAAGTAAGTTTTTTTTAATAATTTCATAAAAATATTATTTAAAAATAATTTATAATATTATTAATGATTTTAAAATTTATTTTTAAAAGTAATTTTTTTAAAAAATAATTAATTATATTATTATTTTGTTAGAAAAATTGCCATGTCAGCATGCATTAAATTCTTATTTAAAAATTATTTTATGATTTTTTTCTTAACAACAATGCTACGCCAACAAAATACACCCATGTGTAAATAAAAAATAAAAAAAAGGTTGTATTTCATCCATATGCCACTTGTGTTGCCACATCACCAGGGATAGTATTAACAAAATACGCAAAGTACGGGGCCCGTATTGAACATTTACAAAGTACAGGGATGGAAATGAATATTGGGGTAAAGTATAAGGATGAATAGTGAATTTAAGCCTATTTTTTTTTCTAAGACATCCAATATCTCTTTTAGAACACTATGTGAGATGTAAGATACATTTTGAGGAGCATGGTCTAAAACAACAGATGCTACACATTCATTATAAGATTCTAACAACTTGATCAATTCAAGAAAATTGCCTCGATTTGTTGAATATGAGTGTTCATTGTGGCCTCGTAAACTATATGCTTGGAAAGTGAGCCATCTAATTTTTCCCATCATTAACTTTTTTCCATGATCGTAATCAATTGATTGTAAATTCTCCTGATCCGTCACACCCAGTTAGCTTATTAAATAAATAACAAGGAAGACAAAAAGCCGCATCTTTGCTTGAAGAGTATTCTAACCATTCGGGGAATAATTTAAACCATGAAGCTTAGAAACGATGATGAGTTTTCCCCTCAAAAGGATATTCTAACATTATATGTTGAAATGGCCTGGCTTTGATATAAGCACATCGAATTTCATCTTGTTGGTGTACCAGATAACTCCAAATTGGTGGGCGCTTACCGATATCACGTTCCAAAAAATTTAAATCATTTTTTTTTTCATCCAATTGAGGAACTTTAGTTAAGTGTTTTTCCTCTTGTACAATACTTTCATTATCTACTAATACTATTGAAGGCTTAACTAAGTTTAATGAAATAGATGTACTAGTTGTAGAGCTCCTTTTCTTGAAAAGAATCAATTGTTTGATTCTTCAATAGAAGTATCTAAATTAATTAACACGAAAACTGCTTACATAAATATTATAATTAAAATTACAAGAAACAATTTAAAAAATACCACACATAAAATTTTAATCAAACTAGAACAAGTTTGATCAAATTAATTTATAGAAACAAACAATAGAATTAAATCATGAATCAAAATTCATGGATACCAAATAAATCCAAGAACAAAAAACAAACTAAGAAGCAAAATTCAATTATACTATATTAACCCTACATCTACATGAAAAAATAGCTCACTACCAAGCACCAAGCATACATCAAAACAAAGAATCCAAGATTGCCCCCTTTTCACATTCAAAAAATATTAATAAAAAAAATTGAAGTTATATAAGAAAAATCACATATCTCCTCAAAAAAACACCTAGCAACGGAGTATCAAAATTAGAAGAGCGTCGAGCTAGGGATGGCAAGGTGGTGACAAGGATTAGGCTACGACGGTGTGCAAGAGAGAAGAGGTATGGTCTATAGATGAAACTCAACGGGTTGAAGATAGGTTTTAGTTTAGGTTTTTTTACTGAAACCCTTATAAATTTTATATTTATATAAAAAACTTTTTAAAACTTTGGGGGTAATGGGAAATTTTACAAAATTTGAAGGGGGCAGAGGGACCATTGGAAAGTTTCACAAAACTTAGGAGGGCCAGTGGCCCTTGCCCTTGCATTCACCATTGAAAATAGTAGGAGGTACGTAGTTTATCTTGGAAACATCATTGATTCCGGTACAACCATATGTTCAAGATCACTTTTGAAGTGAGGTCCCAACTCTTTCGAGCTTTCTTTTCCACTAGCTAGTCTGTAAAAGTCTATCTTCTCCTACCATAGTGTACCTATACTTCTAATGAGTATTGGCATTTGAGCAGTAGGTGTTCCATTGCTTCATCCTCCTTATTGCATAGATAGCACTTGGTTCTCTCTCGTTGCTTATTTCATTTGGCCAGGTTCTATAGTGTGAGGATTTTATCTTCCCATGCCAACCAAAAGAATAGTTTTATTTTTAGGGGGCATACTTGCTTCCAAAAGGATCTCGGTAGGAGACATCTCACTTCTCCATCAATTCGAACTGATGCAGGTGATTTGGCCAAATGGCTGTGCTTGGAGTTAGTCTCCAAAGTCTACAGTCCCCAGTTGCATTACCGTTGTGGGTTAGTCTTTGTTGCATTTGTTGAATCATGTCAGATGCATTTGAGGATAGTTGGCCTGGCCGTAGTATTGGCTTCCCTCATATGAGGTGCCTATGTGCCCCTTGAATGGTAAGGGTTTTCTCATCTATTAGTGTTTGGAGCTCAAGGAGACTGGCACAAAGACCCTTCTTCCTTCACCCAGTTTTCAAACCAGACTCTGACCGTGGCACTCATTTCTGGGCTTATTTATAAATTTTAGTTAGAATTATCTATGTAATCCCCTGGTTTTTCTAGTAATTATTGTTTAACTTTATGAAAAAAATAAATCTGGGGTTATTAGTGCATTAACAAAGATTTGGAAATAAAGAAGATAAAATGGAATTGGAATTGGCCAATAAAATTTATTTGAGCCCAACCCAAACATAAGAGAGTGATGAGATTTAACAAATTTAGGCATGTGACAAAATACTATGATGATATAGTATTTCATTTCTAATTGATGTTATAAAGTTAGAGGAGTAATATATATATCAATTATTAGAAGCTCTTATTTTAATAGAGTAAGAAAGGAATTAGTTGTGACAATTGTTGATTTTTATCTTAAAAGCTTAGTATATTTTGATTTAATCAAGTGTGACAAGGCCGATTAATTAAATTTAAAGAACCTTTATTCAAATGATAAGGGGAGAGAAAAGAAGCCCTAGATTTTTATTGTTTTCACATCATTCTCTCTTTCCCACTCTCTCTTCTTTGTTCCTCCAACTCGAGCGCCACCCACCTACGCTTCTCCGGACATGAGACTCCGGCGAGGAGCGCGAGCAACGTCACTCTGGCTTGACCCCGGTGCTGACGAGTGGACCTCTGCCCTAGCGAGCACCAGGCGGTCACGACGCCGCGACTGACCTAAGTCTTGCTGCACGATCTCCGCCGCGACTTGCCCTTATGGTCACGCTAGTTGCCGGTCCGCCCAGCACCGCCACGAGCGCTGCCGCCTCCGCCGTCGTCTGCTCTTCCCCTTCTCCAGCAGCCTCCCTCCCTCTCTGCTCCACCCGCCTCCACTAGCTGCAGCCGTAGCTCATGCCGACCGCCATGGTTCTGCCGCCCTCCTCCACGCAGGCGACCTCTCTCCGGTGACCCTCTCGCTGCCCTGTCTGCCTGCGCCTGCGCAGAGCTCCGCCCTTTCCTGCTGTCCATGGACACTGCCGATCAGTGCGTCCTTCCTGCTTCGGCGAGGCTGCGGCTATCCCCGATTGACGACGCCGCCGATCAGACCCTGCCCGTGCGCCGCCTTGAGTCCGTCCTGCACAGCAGTCCCACGAGCTCGCCGTCCAAGTGGAGTGCCACCTGTCCCCGTCGAGTCTTCATCGAGCCCTAGCGAGGGCTGTGCACCTCAGGTGAGCTTGGTACGAGTAAGTGAAGCTTCAGAGACTCAATTGATCGAGATAGCTGGGAATTGGTCAGGATTCGAGTCCTAAATCAATCCCCTGAATTCTGATAGGGAATAGAGACGGAGTTGAATTTATGATGTTTAAATTAGAAGAAGGTTATTAAATGTTTGTAAGAATGCATGATGTATTTGAGATGGATTTATTTGTGTATGTATGTATAATTTCGGGGTCATCCAAATAGCGGAGGTGCTGCAGAATTTTTGTAGGAAATTTTAGTATTAAAGCTTGATTAGTCTCCCATGATCATGCTTAACAATTAGTCATTTTTAAAGAGCATGTTTTGAGCTTTAAAATTGAGCTTAGAATGATTAGAGCTAAATCCTTTAATTTAACAATTCCGTTTTTCCATGTTATAGAAATATGAATTTCATGCTAAGAGAAATCATACTTGGTTTAACTTGATGAAATCATCGTACTCTAACGAGTCTAATTAGAGTATAAGATAAGAATACGAATTTCCGTATTCCTAAATTTTAAAATTTATTTTATCATATTCTTAGCGATAGAAGTAAAGCTATGAAAGGTAATCATAGTATTTATGAGCTTTAGAAACATGTATTAGATGTTAAGTAAAAATCATGCTTAGAGAAATTAATGAGTTATCGTATTCGATCGAGTTTAAAGTAGAGTACAAGTAAGGATACGGTTTCCATATTCATAATTTCCGTATTTCAATTCTAGGAGGAGATAAAGGAAAAGGCAAAGGAGGAGCAGGAGCTGCCGAAGGATCGAGCCAATCCTTGGAATCTCCGAGACTCATGTGAGTAATTACACTATACTTGGAATATTTTTATGATCGGGTTTTTATCGTCGGATTTGTTTAGATGAGTTTTATCTCGGTTTGTGGATGCCGATGGATTTTATCACTATATTTGCATAGTGATTTCATGCTTGTTTGATGGATTAAATGTTAAAGAGCATGAAAAATGGTAAAGGAAACCCTAAGGGGTTGATAAAGATTATTGCATGTATTATAAGCTGCACTTTAGTTAGTTATGTATGGGGGACCCAGCAAGGGCTCACGATAGAGCCCAGACATTAAAGTAGACGAGACCGGGCTAAGGAAGGGGATTTGTTTTCAATCGTTTTTCTTAAAACAAAAAATGTTTGTAAAATTCATTCTTTTATAAAAACCCCTTTCCTATCTCTTGTGAGAGTCCGTATCGGATACGAGATTGATACTTGATGTACACATGTAGATGTATACCGCTGGTCGTCAAGTACCGGACTCAAGTAGATGTATACCGTTGTTTCAGGTCATTAGGATTACGTAGATGTATACCGCTGTTGCTTAATGGGAGTTGGAGTCCTTACGGAGATATTTTAACTAGGGGTGCATGCTTATACGATACGAGGCCTTTGCATATCTAAATGATTATGATATGCCTTCTAGTGATTGCGATTGCATGTGTGCTTTATTCAGGTTTTTCTGAAATTATGCTGAGCATGTTAAACTAATGTGAAGATAATGCATATGATTATCATTATTTCTGGGATAGTTATATCTTTCATTATATATTTATTTCCGTACATTAGTGAGTTTCACTCAAATGAACTACTTCTTGTGAGTGTCGGCGTGAGTAATCCAGGTAGATGGCTCACATAGCGGATAAGGATAGTGCTTGTTTGCACTTGTTGTTTAGACTTCTAGAACTCTTCCGCAAATTTGTAAACCCTGTATAAGATTAAACAGTTTATTTGTTTCTTATAAATAGTAATTTGATTATTATGATTATTATTCGGCTTGAATTACAAAGCTTTTGGGCTGGGTGCACTCCCGACCCAGCTGGTGTGGCATTTGTCTCAGTAAAGAAATGAGTGTTACAATCTAAAACTAAATCTCTTAGAATTTCTAAAAAATGTGAAACCACTTTCAAGAATTTATAGTATACTTGCTATTGGTTATGGTTAAACAACATCAAAATTAAGAACTATATGATGAAAACGCGTTGTTTATCATGGAAACATCTTCTATTTCGCTCCAGCCATACACTCCAGGCAATGGCCACAGAGAGGAGGTTCCACCCCATGCGGGTTTCCTTCTGCAATTGAGGATTCCTTCCGATTTTACATTTGCATGCACGACATGCAAGCAAACATAGTTGTGTATTCCAACGTACGTTACATGTACTTAATAGAATGCAATAAAAAGCTTGTCAAAAATGGCTCAACCTAAGCTTTATTAAGATTAAATTGCATATTGTTTAAGGTGGGGATGCAGTTTCGTTTATCATATTTCACAATATAACATTATCTATTAAACGTTAAGATAAGTGATAAGCGTTCGAATGACCATAATCTTATATCACTTTCATGTACATTTTTACATGCAATATGAAGTAATTATGGCCCATTGGTACTCGTGTGAATTTTCATGAACAGGGCATTTGAAGGGCTCAAGAGCAAAATGGAAGCATTTCGACATCAAATGAGGCAGTAATCAAGATGAAGAAGAGTTTCACGGGCACGTGCACCATTTCATACGCCCGGGTGAAATCACGCGGGTACTCAGGTGCCCCGTATGACCAGCCATGTAGCATAATCGAGAAGTACACCCGTAGACATGCGCCCATGGAATACCCCTCATAGGTAACCCGAGCGATACACGGGCACTAAGGCGCCCCGTGTGATCGACCATCTGAACAAGCCAAGAAGTACATGGCCGTCTACGTGCCCATGTAGCCACCCATGTAGGTCGAGACTTGGGCACAACAAAACTTAAATATTCTTAGGAATGGACTCATGTAGACTCGAATTAAACAAGACTTTTGGAGAAAATATAAAATACCTTCAGTTAGGGTTTTGAGGGAGTTCCAAGTTCTCAACCCTATAGACCACCCTTGGCAGTTCCTTTTCACCACAACCACCTTCCATCTAGGGTATCATCAGCATAGAAAGGAGTATTGCTTCATCGGGGGAGGATAGAAGGGAATCTCATAACGATTCTCGCTAATGGTGGAGGCAACGACGTATAACCATCCTATGCTTTATTTTACTTTCATTATTGTATTGGATTTGTGTTCCCTTTCATGGGGAACTAACTTCCTAGGCATATGGGCATGATGAACCTTTGGGTTGTATTTTAATATTCGACATTGAATGTTAATGACTGTTTAGTTGCTTATTAATCTTGTGATCTATTGAGTGTTATTCCATTCATTTGAGTAATCTACGTTGCGACTATACGGATTATTCAATCTTACGTACCGGGGGAAGAAGCGAATGCCTCCCTGTGTGTGGGCATATCTCAATAAAAGGGATTGTGAGTGCACTGAGAGATTGGATTCTAAGGAGAGAGACTCCTTCATATGAATTGTTCGTACAATCCTTCCAAGTGATAGATTCCCCAGAACATTATCGATAAGGGACTAGGTTAGCAGTTCGCCTTAAGAGAGGGAACGAAAGCACCTTAGTAATCTTTGGTCATGTAGATTGCAACCATTTGTCTTAGCATTCAATGTCTGTCTTATTGAGAACCCGTGGGGATTCATCGCCCGGATGCCCTCCTTTCATGATTGGTTGTTGTGATTTTACCACTCTCTTGTTCAAATTCAATTTCTCTTGTTAGAATTAGCAATTACGTTTAATTAGTACTCACCCCACAATCTAAAGTAGACTAGATAATAGGTAAGCAGTTAGTACTAGTACTTCACATAGTCCTTGAGGATTGATACCCGACTTCTTAAAGTCCACTTTATTACTTGTTCCGACCCGTGTACTTGTGGTAACATTGGGTCGCAATCAAGTTTTTGGCACTGTTGTCAGGGGCTATTAGGATACTAGTAAACCTAGGAGCTTATTACTATAGTTATTTGTATTAAGATTTTCCCATTCATCCTCCATTCTTCTTTTATTTGTTGGTCGTGTCCCTTGTGCTTTCTAATTTCTCTATTTTGTTTTGCAAGGATACATTGCATGACCCGAGCCAGACCAACGGGGCTTGTCAAACAAGATTGTGAAATTGAGTTAATACTACAAAGAAGGCTCAAGAAAACAAGAATACCGCCCTTAGACCAGTCCTCTGAGGTTGAGAATCAACCATTAGTTGATGTTCATATTGAGGTCAGGGACCCTCCTATCATGGTCGACAGACAGAGGAGATTATTATAGTATAAGCACCCCGACTACATCGGGGAGGAGTTTAGCATTCACCACTGATGGTGAATTTGAATAATTTTGAAATCAAGTCAAGTGCCATGAATATGGTTCAGGATCAGTGTCAGTTTGATGAGCGACCACACGAGGACCCACATGCACATCTAGCCCGCTTTAAACAAATTTGCAACATGTTCAAGGTTAATGGGCATCCGATGATGTCATTTGGCTATGTTTATTCCCATTCAGTTTGAGAGAAATCGCATACAACTGGCTCACCACACTACCTACGGGCAACATCCAAAAATAGGACATGCTACATAAATTCCTCGGGAAGTACTTTCCACCAAGTAAACCTGCATAGATAAGAGCAGAAATTGCATCATTTAACCAACGAGAAGGTGAATAATTGTACAAAGCGTATGAAAGGTCAAAGGGTTTGATATGTCGATGCCCCCATCATGGCCTTGAACCGGGGTCAAGGATTCTTTCATTTTATAATGGCCTCAACACCCATACCCAGCAGCTCGTGAATGTGGCCACTGGAGGTTCACTTGGTAACAAGTATCCAGATGAGGTAGAGAAATTTTTTGAAGATGTGGCTAGCGATGATTAGCTTTGGTCCTCTAGAAAGAGGCAACCTAGCAGTGTCGGGGTAGTTACTTCTAGCGCAAAAGCAGTCCTAGCCGCACAAGTGGCCGAATTATCAAAGAAGATTAAGCAACTAACCGCGAGCAGCTCAAGTTCAATAACATCGATCTCTTGAGGTAACTACAGAGGGGGGCATGATGTGTCACAATATTCAATTGTGAATGTGGAATTCGTTCCACCCAAGGAGGTGCAATATATGAGTAAGCAACAAAGACCTCTAGGAACTCTGTTCAAGCCTTATATGCCCAAATGGAATCACCCGGGACTATCCTATGGAAAGGCTCAAGGAACGACAACTCCCCCGGGATTCAGCCCTCAACCCTTCAAACGTCTGGTTCCAAGAATTACAACTGAAGACATCTTGGCCACATTCATGCTTACCTTCGATGCTAAGTTTGAAGCGGTTAATGCCACACTTAGGAATATCCAAGCAAGTATTCAAGGCTTGGAAAATCAAGTAGGACAACTTTCCAAGAACTTATCAGAGCGACCACCAGGGAGTCTACCTAGTAACACCGAGGCAAATCCTCGGGAGCACTTAACAGCTATCACTCTTAGGAGTAGTAAGGAGGTAGAACTCTTTTGTCAAGAAACCTAAAAGAATAAAACCTTAACTGGAGGTTGGCGAAGCCTTGGGAATAAGGGAAGTTGTTGAGGAAGAAGATGATTATGGTAAAAAGAAAAAAGCGGAGCTGCTGCCTATTCCCGAATACCAACCCCAATTGCCGTACTGTGAAAGTCTAAGGACGAACAAGGAAGATGTCCAGTTTTAAAAATTTGTGGGGTTCCTTAAGCAAGTAAAGGTGAATCTCCATTTGGTCGAGGTGCTGGCTCAAATGCCAAAGTATGCAAATTTATAAAAGACTTGCTCACTAATAAAAATAAACTGGAGGAAACTTAAGTTGTTGTACTAAGAGAACACTGTTCCGCACTCCCGCATTCCAAGTTGCCAAGAAACTCAAGGACATGGGGAGTATTATAATCCCTTGCATCATTGGAAATGGGATCCTCAAACACACCTTGGCCAATTCTGGGGCGACCATAAATGTCATACTCTACAAGCTTTATATGAAACTTAGGCTTGGAGAACCACAACAAACAACGATGACATTGCAGCTAGTGGATAGATCAATCAAACGGCCAAAGGGAATTGTGGAAGATATGCTCATCAAGGTGGATAAGTTTATATTCCCCGTAGACTTTGTGTTGCTTGATATTGATGATGACGTGGAAGTGCCTATCACACTTGGTGGGCCATTTTTAGCTACAACCCAAGCTTTAACTGACCATGAAGAAGGGAAAATAACAGTGCAGGTAGGCGAAAAGGAAGTAGTCTTCAACATGCCCAAGGTGATGAGGAACACCATGGATCACGACAACACATCCTACTGCACTGATGATATAGACATCCTCACTCCTGACCATATGGAAAAACTTTTCGCTATGGACCTTTTAAAGAGAAGCTTCAAAGAATCAAACGTTGTACTTGAAGGAGATGTTGTTGAGCTAGAAGGCATATAGTGTTCGGAGGACAAAAGTAGAAAAAATTCTTTTAGCAGATCCAGATTGTGGAAAAAGAGGCAAGATCATTTGCATGGAAGGAACTCCTCATGCCAAAATTGGTTTACTCAGGGTGCTCAAGTTGATCCAGGTATGTTCTTTTTGCTCTCAAGTTTGGGGTTGTCATTTTTCTCTAATTTCTTGCGAGGAGAGCCCAACGTGGGAGTTTATCTTTCGACCAGCCATGAGACAAGCCACGCAAGAAGTTATCTTATGACTTTAAAGAAGCGATTCCTGGGAGACAATCCAAGTCTTTCAATACCTTTTCTTAACTTTTGTCATACGTTATGGTTTTATCTTCAAATAATTGATGCAACTTTTAACCCAAAATTTTATGAATTCTCAGTTTTGTGTTTATGTGGTGAATTTCAGAGTACCATCCAGAACTATACTCAAGTAGAGATGGCACATGTCAGTGTAATTTGCAGGATATCCTGGAATAGATAACACTTAGCTCCATGGGAGTCTACAAGGGCGCCTAACTGCCCATGTACCGCTAGGGTAAGGTCCACAAAAGCTAATGCGGATACCTAAGAGACCATGGAAGGCTCTGGTAGTATTCACGGGTGCGCACATAGGCACCTGAGCGACCGTGGAGCACTCGGCTAGTGTTCACTGGAAACCACGCGGGCGCGTATGCACTCGCATAGATCGTGGGAATTATTGGCTTAGCATCTGAGACAAAAAGATGTCTTCCAAACAACACACCACCTCCCCCAACCGTCACCAGATGGAGGGAGCCTCCACCTTAGCAGCTATCTTTCCCCCGCCGCGCCAGGCCGAGAGCATTGACCAATAGCTCGAGGAACTTCAATCTCACCTGTGGGCTATAGTAGAAGATCAACAACAGCTTCATGCAGACGTACAGATTGTCCTTGACGCCTAGCAGCATCTTGTTGAGGGAGAGTGGCAATTGCGCTGGGATGTTCGACGTATTCTGATTCTTCTCCGACATCCCGCACCGGTGTGATCTTCAAGCTCAGCCCCAGCATCACCACCATCTATCGTGGCACCAGCACCATCGGATGCTGCACCACTTGACTAGGAGTAGACTTTATTATCATGGATCAGGATGTGCATCTTTTGTTCTTATTTCAATTAGCCATGGACTATCCCACTACAAGAAAACAGCTAAATTGCGACGGATATTAGCGAGGGAAATATTTCATTGCAAATCAGCTAGAAGTTTGCGACGGATGTGTATTTAGCTAGGAAATAGCGAGGGAAAACACTTCGTTGCTAAAGCTTCGTTCCAAGATGTTCTATTTAGCTAGGAAATAGCGAGGGATCAGTGCATCCGTTGCTAATGTTGCGCGCGAAGTTCTTGGCGCGTCCTTTGGCGTGTACTTAGCGAGGGAAAAGTCCCTCGCTAATACATAATAATCACAAACTTGTATGATCAAATTAGCGAGGGTATAATCCCTCGCTAATTCCATTATGTACAGAATGTTTATAATGGAATTAGCGATGGAATAATCCCTCGCTAATTCCATTATTACAGAAAGTTAAATGATGGAATTAGCAAGAATAATCCCTCACTAATTCCATTATTACAGAATGTTAAATGATAGAATTAGCAAGAATAATCCCTCACTAATTCCATTATGTTGACAAAGTTATATTATGAAATTAGCGAGGGTAAAAGCCCTCGCTAATATCATTATATACATCTGCTTAAATTGAAATTAGCGACGGAAATCCGTCGCTAAAGTCGTTTTGGTAAATGAAATTAGCGAGGGAAATGTTCCTCGCTAATATTTATCTAATTTTTTTTTGTTTGAAAACGATCTTTGTTCAAAATTTCATTACTTTTTACTTTTTACTTTTTACTTTCCTCCCGCGCTTCCTTTTACTTTTTACTTTCTTCATTGTTACTCCTCTCTGGCGTAGTTTGTGATTTTAGGGTTTTCACGCGATCCGTCGGTGAGAAAAAGGAAGTGGAAATTAGAGAAGGAAGAGCAGGAGAAGCCCAATCCTGATGAGAAGAAGGTCTCTTGCAGTTTTAATTTGATCTTTGATAGGGTTTGGAGCTTCGATTGGCTCGATCGACTGGGGAGCTTGGATTACTTCTCTTAGGTTTGATTATTGCTTTCTCTTTATGGTTTTTCTTTTGATTTCTAGGGTTTCAGTTTTCATTTCAATTTCTTTTCTATTTTTGGTTTTGATATTTGGGCGCAGCCTAGGTCTGCATCCATTTTAGACTAAAATTTGTTGCATTTTAGAGATGAATTAGGTTTTTCTCTTGATGATTTTGTTCTTTTTCTTCTTTGTTTGACTAATTAGGTCAACAAGCGGGGAAGACTGTTGCCATTTTTTTGGCTTTGTGGCTATTTGCCCCCTCTTTATGGAAGGGCAAAGATGGTGAGTTTTACTGGAGAAAATTCCATTTTTATGCTTTAATATCTTGAATTTCTTATCAATTACTTAAATTACCGCCTTTAATGGATCTTTCAGTGAGTTATTTTGTTCAAAATTAGGTTTCCAGTATATTATCTTGATTTGTTGTTGTTTTTTGAAATTAATTATGTTTGGGATGGTGTGTTTCTCATTTTGAAAGTTGAAACTTGCTTTATAGAGCATTTAAAAGCTTTATCATGTTGTTTATTTGTGAAATTAATGCCATTGTTGGTGCTTGATGTGATAGTGATGGCGAGTTGTTCAGTTGAACTTCACTATCTAGGGTATTATCCTGAACTTATTATTCATTTCCTTTGTTTAATGCCATTGTTGTTGCTTTATATGACCATGATGTTGACTTTATATGACAGAGGAAGTAAGGGCCTGTGAAGAGACCTGATCAGCAGAGTGAAGGTCATGAGAGAAATGAAGGAGGAAAATAGGATGATCTTTTCATTCTAATTGCATAGGATTCCAGAGAAAAGCTAAGGATCTCTGGTGAGCTTGTGCAGTAGATCCCTTCTTGCTTACAGTTTTCTCTTTAGATCCATCCATTGAAGCAAGATTTTTTCTTAAATTTCTTTCTTTTTTGTTTGGTTTCCTTTGAAAAATGTTGTTTTTTTCTTGTGGGTATTCTTGGTTTAGAGGATTTTCTTACAGTGCTTGTTAGCAAGTGGACAAGATTGTTGTTTTAAAATCTTGGTTTTTGTGGTTCAAAATGCTTGCTTGAATCCTCATTTCTTCACTTGGTGAGAGTTTGATGCTTTCTTGTGTGGAGTTTGCTGCAGTTTGGTACTGCTATGCAAGCTTTTCACTTTTCTTAGCTTTATTCCAATCAAACTAATCTTTTTGGTTATTTTTTGTCTCTTCCATATGCCATATACATCTTCGAAATTAATTATTGAGACGAAAGATTGCTCATAAGTTTGGCTAAACCTAAATTATGTGCTGGGTATATTGGTTATGGCTAACAACTTTATTTTACTTTGATTTCCAATCTCTTTACTTTTGTTGTTAAATTAAGGATCTGTATTATTCATCAATTATAGACTAAATAGTTTATTACCTTGATTTAGTGCCTTCTTTTCCAGCCTTTATGATGGTGCTCAATTACAGCCTACCTACATAGTATATACTGTGGATAGCCTTTGTAGGTGCCTGAGAATTGTGTCTTAAAAACCATATAGTTGATACACTTGGTAACTAACTATTTGTGATTGTTTTGCTTTCTTAAACTTGACTTGTTTGCCCAAATAGCTCTATTGAACTATCTAAAATGAGGTCAAGCATGAGCATTATCTCTACTCTTTCTAGTCAATCAAGTTCATGCTTTTCCTTGTATGTAGCTGACTACTATGGGACTCGGACAATAATAATTTTCAGGTCTTGTCCACTGCATAGTTCTTTAATCAACATAATTCCTTTGAAGTCGTCAGCATTTTATGAGTTTGATAGCTACAACCTCACACATATGATATTTCCAAAGATGAACAATTTTAGTTTCCAGTTGGAACCTTTCAATTTTATAGTAGGTATAAGCAAGAATTGGTGCAAATGAGTTGGGTTGGCTCTTCATGATAGCATATTTTTTATGTTATTTTAAGGGCAATTAGACAAATAAATAAAAAATCATCAAAGCAACTCCATTTAAAATTTATTGAGGGATTTGATCTTGTTTGGGTCCAATGGTTTCATACCACCAGTTTTAAGTTGCTAAAATGGCATGAAGATGGTGTTTTGAACATTGGCTTCATGATTATTTATGCCAATTTCATGGAGCTAGTGTTTGGAATACAAGCATCATGAAAAAAATTAAGTTAGCATTTCAATGACTAGCTACATAGGAAAAGCAAAGATACTGGTGCTTTAAAGTCAACTTTGTTAAACACCATCTTCATTAAAAGAAAACAGAACCATAAAGTTAACTTTTGTTTTCAAAAAATAACATATGAATTTAATGTGTGAAATATCGGCTTCATCGAAATCCAAAAAAAGAAATCCTAAAGCTTCAAAATTGCTTGTTGATGTCTCATTTCTTGGGTTTTGTATGGATTTTGATTAGTTAGTTTTGACCCGATTGTACTCTTTGTTGCACATAGGCTGGTCTATATTGCTTTTGGATTGGTTGTTAGGTAGTTTGTTCAGTATCTGGGCAAGACTTTGGTCTAAAGTTTCCATTGAAAATGGTTGCTTGGATTATTGCCCTTTAATTGGGCTTAGTTGATTTTGGTTTTGTTAATTTTAGAGATTGTCTTTTAGTGAGCATCAAGAATGATGCTGGAATTGTTTCATTAGCCAAAAGTTGTTATCAACTTAGCATCTTGCTGTGTTTCTGTGACTTTATTTGTTCTTCATGATTGCTGTTTATAAATGCAGGAAAAGGCTTATTGTTTATAAATTAACTTGTGGTAAGCATTGCTGATTGCTAACTGTATGATTATCAAATGCAGGAAAAGGCTCTGGACCAACTCAAGTTAATTGAGACCAAAACAGTTGCTGTAGGCCAAAAGCATTGAGTTAACTAAGAAGTAATAGTTTAATTTTTAAATAATTACTTTGGTTGATAGTGTTATACTAGTATATTACCTAATTCATTATATTTAATCCAAACTACTGGCAGCTTATTTGAGGAGGGAGGTGATTTGGAGAGGAAAAACCGGTTGAAAGTATATGAAGGCCTGATAATACAAACTATAGCAGGTAATTTGACTTGTATTGTATTCTTGTATGTATATTGTCTTTTTCATGGGGTTAACATGATAATACAAACTATGGCAGGTAGTTGATGCACCTGAAATATTAGCTGTTGTAGGCAAAATACCTTAAGTATCTGAGTTCTTGAATTCTCTCACAGTGCCAGTACAAGTCTTTCGATTCTGCATTTTGTAAGTAATTTAACCACTGCACATTTCTTTTTCAAGCATTTTATCCCAGCAATGGTTCAGAGTAATCTCCATCTTGCTGAATATTTTCTTGGTTAATAGCTTTCTTATCTGCATCACTGTAGAAGATGAGAGTTTTTCTCTATCATCTTATCCTGACTTTTCACCATAACATTGCTATCAAAATACATAAAAAAATAAACTATTAACTTTTTACCATTAAAATTTATATATAAGAGGTGGTGAGAAAGATGATGGCCTAAGTCAATGCAAATGTCTGTTCACATTTAGATTATTAATTAGGTAGGTCATGTGTAGCTACTGACATGGCTAATAGGAGTTCTCATTTTCAAGGAGGCTGTTCCAAATGGCTATTTCAATTTGACAGCAAGGTGTAACTTATATAAGATATTTATTTTTTTGAATTATTTAATTCTTTGTTAAAAAGTGATGGATAATAAATATAATGAAAATACAAAAAAAGGGATTATGGTCTTCCTTAGATATTATGAGAGAATAAAATAGCATCCAAGTTTGGTAGGAATTAAGAATTAAGGAGTATTTCTAGTAATACAATCAATGGATGTAAAACTAGTTCAAAATGTTTAAGGTTGGTTCAACTCCAATGCACTTTGTATAACAGACCCAATGGTATTGTCAAACTTGGCATAAGTTTCAGCTTTATGTTTAAGTATTCATGCATTTTGTCAATTGTTAATTATTTGTTATTTTTTGGGTTTATTCTGTAGTTTTAATTTGAACATTTCTATATAAAGTCAACAATAGGAGAAGTATGGTCCTTTGATGTTTGCTAATCTAAGACCACTGACTTACTTGGTAATACAAGTAACTAAAGCTTAAGTAGAGGAAGACCAAGCTTAATAGGAGGTTATCTCTTTTCCAACCATATGGCTTTATGGATTGCTTTAGTAGTTTCTATATATTCAACTTTGGTTGATGAAAGAGTAGCCGGACTTCAATAAAAATGACCCATTTCCTAACAAATGTTAGTGGGACTCTAGAAAAACAAAAACAAATTATTTCTTCATCATTGAATTGGGGGAAAATTGCTGAATAAAAAATGACACAAGTTAATGTCTTCCAGAGATTAGAAATAAGCTCATGTATATAAGTCTAGTATGTAAGGTTTAATTTGAAGTTGTCTTATAATCTAACAAAATTATTGTTTCTATTGTTGGAGAATTGTTACAAAAGGCTATTTCTGTGACAACATGTACAAACTAAGTATAATGAAATAAAGAATGCTGCTATATATGTTGTTGAGTCTGATGCTTTATAATGGCATTTTAGATTGAGGTCCAATCAACAAAAATCTAATATGTCCTTGAAAATGTTGGAACATGGATGAAGCCATTAAAATCTGTGCTTGTGTTAAAATCTGTGATTGTGTGACATCTTAAACAGAATTAATTAGAACACTTGATGAAACTTCTTTGGGGAAGCGGTTAATGGAGTCCCTTTGTAGTAGGTTGTGCATCAACCACAATACATATGTATTCTGGCCCGAGAAGGCGATCACGAGACATTGGTAGGTTATTTGGATTAAATATAGTACAGTGGTTGTTAATATTTAATAAAAGATTAAATATTGTACTATTAGTCTTGTAGACAATTGTATTAAAGTTTATTTGGATTGATTATGTTTTGTTTATTTGCATAAAAGGTTTGTCCTATTTCTTGCTCAGTTTCATGTATAATAACATTCATTGGTTGTTTCATTTTTGTAGATATGACGCGAGGACGAGGCAATAGGGGTGGAGTTGGTCGTAATGTCGGAGGGAGGGGACGGTGTGCAAGACAGGGTCACTTATGAGCATTAGCGCGTATACATATAGTTGTAATTCTCCAAGTAATTGGGTGTTTCAGTGCTTAATCAGCATGTGCATCCCTCAGAATAGAGAATCTACACTCTATGTTCATCTTTGGTTATCCAAAAAGTTGAATCCATTAGGGAGGCCCTACCAGAATATATAAAAAGAAAAGAGAAAAGAAGAAAATTGCAATCCAAAAGAATAAAAATATTAAGGAGCCAGCTGAGTTGTACTTAGGGTCTCAAGGAGCATCTAAAGTCCACTAAGAGTGTGCTTGTCATTTTTAAGACTTGGAAACATGGTTGGTGGAGTGAAGATTTTAATCTAGAGTTGTATCGAATAGAGTTACGAGATTGATCTAAACTCAGGGGGTTTAGGAAATACACATGCCATTAGAGAAACTTTGAGTGAAATAGAATTGGAATTCTTTAATATCCCAAAGTTGAACGCTTATCAATTCTTTAGTTTTCTTTTTATTTGCTTGAGGATAAGCAAACGCTTATGCATAAAGATGTTATGATAAGCGTTCAAATGACCATAATCTTATATCACTTTCATGTACATTTTTGCATGCAATATGGAGCGATTTTGGCCCATTGGTACTCAACTTGTGTCAATTTTTATGAACAGGGCATTAGAAGGTCTCATAAGCAAAATGGAAGGGTTTCAACATCAAATGAGGCGGTAATCAAGATGAAGAAGGGTTACACGGGCACACGCACTATTTAATCCTCCCGTGTGAAATTACACGGGTACTCACATACCTTGTGTGACTAGTCGTCTAGCATTATCGAGAAGTACACAGACAAACATGCGCCCATGGGGCACCCCACATAGGTAACTCGAGCGATACATGGCCACTCAGGCGCCATATGTGACCGACCGTCTGAACAAGCCAAAGAGTAAAAGGGCACCCACGCGCTCGTGTAGCCACCCTTGTTTGTCGAGAGTTGGGCCTAGCCAGACTTAAATCTTGGGAATGTACTCCTGTAGACCCGAATCAAACTGGACTTTTGGAGAGAATATAAATACCTTCAGTTAAGGTTTTGAGTGAGTTCAAAGTTCTCAACCCCATAGAACACCCTTGGGAGCTCCTTCTCACCATCAACCACCATCCATCTAGGGCATCATCGGCATAGAAAGGAGTATTGCTTCATTGGAGGAGGATTGGAGGGAATCTCACCAATGGTCCCCACCAACAATGGAGGCAATGACGTATCACCATCCTATGCTTTCTTTTATTTTCATTATTGTATTGGATTTGTGTTCCCCTTTGATATGGGCATGATGAACCTTTGGGTTTTATTTTAATGTTCGACATAATTTAATGATTGTTTGGTTGCTTATTAATCTTGTGATCTACTGACTGTTATTCAGTTCATTTGAGTAATCTACTTTGTGACATAAAGGATTATTCAATCCGATGCATAGGGGAAAGAAGCGAGCACCTCCCCATGTGCGGGAATACCTTAATAGAGGGGATTGTAAGTTCGTTGAGAGATCGGGCTCTAAGGAGAGTGACTCCTTCATATACATTGTTCCCATAATCCTTCCAAGCATTAGATTCCCTAGAACATAATCGGTAAGAGCATTAGGTTAGTAATTCGCCTTGAGAGAGGGAACGAAAGCACCTTAGGAATCCTTGGTTGAGTATATTACAACCATTAGTGTTGGTATTCATTGTTTGTCTTATTGAGAACCCGAGTGGGATTCATTGCTTGGATGCCCTCCTTTCATGATTGATTGTCTTTGTGATTTTACCACTCTATTGTTAAAATTCAATTTCTCTTGTTAGAATTAGCAATTAGGTTTAATTAGTCCTCAACCCACAATCTAGAGTAGACTTGATAATAGGTGAGCAATTAGTACTACTACTTCACATAGTCCCTGAGGATCGATAACCGACTTCTTTAAGTCCACTTTATTTTTTGTTTCGACCAGTGCACTTGCGGTAGCAATTGCTCGCAATCAAGTTTTTGGCGTCGTTGTCGGGTATTATTAGGATACTAGTAAACCGAGGAGGTTATTACTCTAGTCAATGATGTAGGACTTCTATATTGAGGTGCCACAAGGATAACTGCAAAATGTTAAAGTTCAATAAAGTAGGAGAGCTGTTTCTTGTTCATGAAGGGAAGATAAACGATAAGAAAATGACCAAAAGATTGCATGTGATTTATTAAATTTGAGATGCGGTTATAAAGCATTATTTGTCATTTTCATTTTGTTGGAATATGATGGCATTAGAGCTTTGATGAAATTTGTAAATCCTATGGTGCTTGCATTCCTAGGAATACTCTTGTTTCTAACATTACAAGTATTTATATGAGGGAGAAAGAGAAACTTAGGCATGTTTTTGGTAATATTCAAAATATAATTTTCTTGACTTCATATGTGTGGAATGCATGCACTAATAAGGGCTACATTTGCTTGACTGCATATTTTGGTGTTGAAAATTGAAATTGAATAGTAAAATTCTTAACTTTGCTGAAATGCCTCCTCTACGCTTAGGAGTTGAATTGGTTGTAAAGTTATTTGAATTTTTGAAGGAATGGGGAATTGAAAAAAAGGTGTTTTCTTTGACATTGGATAATGCATCCAGCAATGATAATATGCAAGTTATTCCGAAAGAGCAGCTCTCTTTTCAGGATGGTTTGTTGTTTGATGTAGAATTTGTTAATATTCATTGTTCCGCTCACATATTGAATCTTATTGTGCAAGAAGGTTTGAAAGTAGCTAGTGATGCTTTGCAAAAAATTAGAGAATCTATCAAATATGTGAAATGTTCAATGAGTAGAATGAAAAAATTTGAATAATGTGTGAGAGGAGTTTGTAATATTGACACTAATGTTTGCTTGCCATTGGATGTGTCTCCTGTTGGAATTCGACATATTTAATGTTGGATAGTGCTATTAAATATAAAAGGGCTTTTGCTTCTCTTTAATTGAATGATAGAAACTACAGGTATTGTTGTTCAAATGAAGAATGAAAATGAGGAGAAATTATATGAGTTCATGGAGCTATTTTATGATACTACTAACGTGATCTCCTGTTCTTCTTATCCTATATCAAACTTGTATTTTATGCAAGTTTGGAAGATTGAGGTTTTATTAAAAGAAAATTTGTCAAGTAAATATGTTGTGAAAAGTGATATGAGTAGAGGATGAAAGTTTGATATGTATTGGAGACAATATAGTATGGTGCTTGCATTTGGGATTATTCTTGACCCACAAATCAAGATGTCAATGTTGGAGTATTTTTATGGGAAGGTTGAGAGTGATCCTAATAAACACCAAGAGAAGGTATCACTTGTGAGGACAAAGTTATACAAGCTTTTTCAGCATTATTTTAATGCTAATACGTCAAGTCTTTCGCAACCACACATTCTTCTTCTATCATGGCACCTACATCTACAAAAAAGGGTGGAGGAATTAAAAGTAATGGCAAAAGAAACTTGTATGTCTAATGTCTTAAGACTTATTTTACATCTCATGTTTCTATCTTTCAAATCATGCCATCTAATGTGATCCTTGCCTAAATTTGTAGATGTTGAATTCAAACATCAAAGGGAGAGTACGATGAATCAGACCCATCAATTATGCCTCAGAAATGATTATGAAATGATGAGATTGGTACTGGAAGTTTTGTTATTTTTCATATTGTTTTTGAGTCATTGTGGCGCAATATTTGTTTTGTGAGAACTATGTTTATGAGATATTATTATAGTTTGTTAACTGTTGGTTGTTTTTTGGCGTTTGGTTGTTTGGATGTTCATTAGCTTCCTTTTTAAACTGATGTTCTTTAACTTCTCTTGAACAAGAACTATGTCTAATTCCTGTTTTCTTTTTTGGGTGTTTTGGTTGTTTTGTTTATGATGATTGTCAGATTGTGTAGTTGGATGGAGTTGTTTATTACTTCCTTCTTAAATCATGTATATTCTATTGACTGTTATGTTGAATAAGGAATATGTTGTTTAGCCTAAAGGGAGAATGATGAAAAATTTTAGTTTTAGTATTTTTGATATGTATGTTTATTTTTGAAAGAAAGATGGAAGGATTTGAATCAAACATATTAGTGTGAGTAATGAGCACCATTATGTTCAGCATGAATTAGCGTCTAAAATTCAAACACAAGTTGTTGTTCCTTGGATTCCACTATGAATTAGTTTCCAAAATTACTGGCATGGGCCATGGGCCATGGCAAAATAAACAAGTTTTTTGAAAGTTAAAACATTAATTTATTTATTTATTTTGTGGTGGACTGGCCCGCCCATCCCACGGTGGGTCGGGTTGGGATGGTGTTTGGCCAACCTTCCCTACCCTGCCAAATGGCGGTTTTGCTGGGCCACGGGTAGGCCCGCCTCACCGGTCTGTTTTGACAACTCTAGATAAACTTTAAGAGGTAGAAAAGCCAAGCCGAATTCTGGCTTTTCACCTTAGGGTTTCAAACAGCCTTGTCACCAGCCCCTGATATTTACTCCTCTGATCTTGGGTCCTATGCCCTTCGTAGACTGTCAATCATTTATGACCCAACCTGTAGTGTAGAGCCTCCTGATAAGAGCTTTGAGGTGTTAGACTTCAACTATCGCCATCGATTCCTTAGCATTCTTTCTGACCTTCTTTAGGACAAATATTTCAATTTCAAAACTGCTAAGGATATATGGCTGGCCCTAGAGAAAGAATATGGACTTCATAGTGCCCCTAGTAATAGTTACCTAAGAATAAAATTTGAAAGCTACATGATTGTAGATGGAATAGACATTTGTGAGCAAATCCAAACATTTCAGGACTATTTAAGTGTAATAGAAAAATGTGTTACTATTTATAAGGAGAGACACGTCGTATCTATTCTCTTAAACAAACTGGCTCCATCTTAGGTTAGTTTTGCAAACAACCTTAGATATAGAATAAACACTCTGGACCTTATGGGCTTAAACAACACTATTAGGATTGGGGGGCAAACCGATTGTTCTCTCAAAATGCTGAACCTCATAAGGGCAAAGTATATCTAGCAAAACATAGTGATCGAGCATCTAATGCACACCCGTGCCAACTCTCATGGTCAATCTTCACGCTATTTGAAGACAGAAGGGTGCACGGGCGTGTCTATACTCACTTAGCTCGCATAGCTCATACCCCTCTTGTTATATTTTAACTTTGCAGGATCTAGACAGTGATCGAGCGAGGGTCGAGGTCTAGGTGGCTTTGGCATACCCTAGTTTGTATTTGTATTAAATTAAAAGACTTGTTATATATAAGTCTCACTCTATTTGGGTTTGTTGTGATATACCCTTACTTTGATTTTATTTTTGTTTGACTATCTATTATGAACAGATTATGTTTATGATTACCTAAGTCTTTGGAGTACATCTACTGTCTTCAGGTTTTAATTTGTACAGCCTTAGGTACAAGAGACCCACATGACCTGGCTAGTGTGATATTTGTCTCATTAGAGAGATGGATATTATAGCTCTAATAATAGATGGGCTGCGTGCACAAGCTAGAGGAGGAGAGCACCCCTGTCTGACTTGGTCAGCAATAGTGCTGGTGGAGATGATGCGCTAGGCCTAGTTGCGGCTCTCAAATCGTGTGGCTCGGGCCGCTCCATTAGTGCCGTGGACTTGGTGGGGGCTACGATCATGTATCTAATGATGTGTGAGGTCGTCTGTGCAGCCTGCAACATGGCCATCGCCCTCAATGTATCGATGGTGACTGAAATGGAACTCCCTGCGATCGCCATCGTCCCGATCATAGTGTCCGATATAAGATACATACCTTGGGCCAATCTCGTGAGGTATGGCCTTACAAAAATGGCTTCTACCATGGTGTGTGTCCCTTGATGTATAAAGAGCTTAGCCACGACCCATCCTAGGTGTAATGGGAATTCGTCCATCATGCTCTATAGGTAAAGGAAGTCTCTGGTGCTCACGACTCATGTGCTCAGTCCTCTCCCTGTGATCGAGTGGCTAAGAATCATAAGTACGTACCTAAGGACTGGGGAATGGAGATTGGATGCCTTGGACCGCCTCGGGTTATAGTCTGGATCCGTGCTGAGCCTTCTCCAGGAAGAGTCTTGTGTCTCGCCGGCCGGTCGATCGATCCTTAGCGCCTGGTACGTGGGCATCGTCGTGTACTCTCTATCGTAGAGTCCTAGATGGATGGCGAAGTTTGTGTAACTCATCAGGAACTTGACGCTACTCAATCAAAACTCGATCTAGTCGGGTCGGTACGAGGTAATGAGATCTTTGATAATCTGAAATATTTAGAGCACCTCCAAAGTTAGCTACCTTCCATATAGAGGAGATGTTGCCATCCTTCCATATAGAGGTATCTTTGTACGTTGGTGGTGAGGCCTACTATCTTAAGAACACCTTAGTCGATGTGTCGAGCCTCACCAAAGCTCAACTGCCGGAGACGGAAGTGCCTGCCAGTAAACATCAGGGTCGTGAAGGTCAACTCCGGTGGGATGGTGGTAGATGAAGGGGCTTTGGACTCGGAGCTCCCTTCTCCCTTCTACTTCTTCCTCCATGGCTGTTCCTTGGATGCTCTCTTCGGCGATATGGTGATGGAAAGGTGGTGGCTCCTTGGAGATGAAGATGCATGATCGTGCGCAATGGGAAATGGCTTCGGCGATGCGACGCACTGTTGTGTATGAGGATAAGGGGATGAATGGTTGGTGTCAGTCGATTTAGGGCTTAAAAACTAAATTCGTTTCGCGTGTGGCCTTCTTGACCGGGCGTGCGGAGGGCGATGTGTTTTCCTTTGTTACGCCGCCTCACAAGCACGCGCCCGTTACAATGAGAGGTGTACTGGCCGTAGTATTCAAGCTCATATGTCTTGATTTTTCCAGCGTTGTGCATGTTCTGATGAACGGGCGTGTGGATGCCCGTGTAAGCCTGGAAGTCTGTGCGTTCGCCGTCTCGCGTTGCACACCCGTACAAATCCCTTGCAAGGCCATGCTTAGTAGTAGCCTTTGTCAGAGGGAAATCCCGAGAGGTGCCGCGGTCTTGACTCGCATTACCGTACACAATTCTACTAAGACCGCAAGTACATCTACTGCCTTTGCTATTTTGATCCTTCTTTCTATTAGTTTCCCCTTGACCGATGTGTTAGTGACTTCAGAAACATAGAATTAATTGTTAAATACGTAGGAGGCAAAAATTATTGAGAGTATCATCATATTGGATAATTTTACCACAGTTGTATTTCTACTAAAACTGAAGATGATAACTAGAAGCGCTTGTTTAACGTCACTAGCTTGACCTACCTATTAAGTTTAGTGATGCTCGAAAAGATTGATCCTCTTAGCTTCCTCACCGGGAAGATCACGTCCTGCAAATTGTATACTTAAGGAAGCGATAAATTCATACTCAAAGGAGTTTTTCCTGAGTGGTCCTGGTGGTGTGGTTGTAGGGGGGAGAGCCTAATTTCTTCGCCTTTTTCTAAATTTCCGCCGCCATGCTTTCTTTTTTTCTGCTCGAGTCATCGGCATTGATTTTTCCTCTGCTTTTGGTTCTTGATTAGAGTCTTCCCAGGGTGGTTCGTCCTTGAACAGCTCATTTAGTTGGTCCTTCAGTAGTTAATCCTACATAAATTCAGAAACACAGTGCTCAAGGCGATCAATGAAATAACAGGTGTCATCGAGCTCCATGGGGTGTTACATGACATCCTTGAGTTTGAAGACCACAATTTCTTCTCCAACCCTCAATGTCATTTGGTCATCTTTAATATCGAACAGCGCTTGTGCGGTCATTAGAAAAGGTCTTCCAATAATGGGTAGGACCTCCACCTGGCCATCCAAGTCCAGAATATAGAAATCCACGGGGAAGATAAACTTATCGACCTTTACTAGTACATCCTCAACTACCCCTCGAGGGTGACAGATTGATCTATTGGCTATCTGAAGTGTCACATTTGTTGGTTTCGGCTCCCTAATACCAAGCTTTTGGAGTATCTTGTATGGCATAAGATTAATACTTGCTCCAATATAAACTAAGGCCTGTTCATCTACCAGTCCTTCAATTGTGCAAGGAATTATGTAACTCCCTGGGTCTTTTTCTTTCCTTGGTAATGCATTGGTAAGGACAACCGAGGATTGTTCGTTTAAGTTTTCCAGAGATACTTCCTCCTGTTTTCTCTTGTTGGTGAGCAATTCCTTCAAAACCTTCGCATATCGCGACATTTGTGCAAGTGTTTCCACGAAGGGTACATTAATGTGCGGTGCCTTGAAAACATCCAAATTTTTTTTGAACTGCTCATCCTATTGGTCCTTCTTCAACTTGGTTGGATAAGGTATCTTTGGTTTATACTTTAGTATCGTTGGTTCTTCCTTTTCCTTACCTGTAGCCGCCTTTTTGGTACAGTCTTATTTGTCCTCCTCAGGGAGTGTAGAGGGTGTTTCTTCTGTTTCCTTGACCTTTGGTGGTACAAGCTCTGTTCCACTTTTGAGGGTGATTGTTTTGACAAATTTCCTTGGATTGACCTTTGTAATGCTAGGAAGAGCACCTACTAGTCTTTCTACCAATGTTTTAGCTATCTGGGCACTTGATGTTCATGATTCTGCAAAGGTGCGTGATGGTTTCTTATTATCTCCTCATGCCTAACAGCTCGTGTTTCATTTGTTTGGATATATTGTGCGATTAGAATTTTTAATTTTGCTCTCTTATTTTTTTGTGCCGGTAGTTGATACCGTGAAAGGGGCGGTTGACTTCCTTGAGGTGGATTTGTTCTTGTTTGCTCTAGTGTGTCGTAGGAGAAGTTGGGGTGGTTCTTCTATCCAGGGTTGTAGGTAAAGCAGTATGGATTGTTTTGTGATCTTTTAATGAAATCAACTTCTTCTACTTGTTCGGCTTTCCCTTCCTCTGTCGTACTCCCACGTCCATTGCACATAAACACTGGTGTTTGCTATTGGATATTGATGTTGCCTATCTTTTTGCTGAGGGCCTCTACCGTGGCTGCTAGAGCTGTTATCGCATCCACATTCTTGACTCCCTCCACCTTGCTTGGTTTGGTCCTTTCAGTGCTCCATTGATATCCATTGGTGGCCATCTCATCCACAAGTTCCTTGGCAGCTTCAGGATCCTTGCTACAAAGGGAGCCACTTGTTGCTGCGTCGAACATCTATTTTGTAGCTACATTCAGTCCTTTGTAGAAAGTTTGGAATTGCTTCCAATATTTTATCCCATCCTGGGGGCACTTTCTGAGCATATCCTTGTATCTCTCCCATGTCTCATATAATGTTTCATCTCTATCTGTTTGAAGGAAGAGATATCGCTCAGTAGCTTTGTTATTTTAGCCAGTAGAAAATATTTCATTAAGAATTTCTCAGCTAACTGTACCCATGTCTTGATGTAACAATGTGGTAAGGAGGCCAGGCATTTCTTCGCTTTGCCTCTAACTAAGAAAGGAAACAGCCTGAGGCGTATGGTGTCCTAGGATACTCCATTTATCGAGATGGTGTCAATGATCTGAAGGAAACTTGACAAGTTTGGGTATGAGTCCTCATCTTGAAACCCATCAAATTGACATAATTGGTTAACCATATGGATGATGTGGGGTTTCAATTCAAAGTTATGCCTAGTGACCGGTGGGATGATGCTTGAGCCGATACTGTCCTGGTTTGACCTCGTAAAATACGATATGGATCTTGTTGGGGCCACTATCGGTTCTGGTTGATTGAGTTCCACACTAGATTCTACTGTTGCGATCTTTTTGAGAACAATTTCTCATATTTGATGATGAAGGTGGCACTCATAATCCGAGTTAGGTAATTCCACCGGATATGGAACCTGGCTTCTGGTCATGCACTGCCACCTTTACAACAAGAAAGCGGGATTAAATCTAAAAGTAAGAGTAAAAGAAAAATATTTTTGTACTTTTCAAATTTTCTGATTTTTTGGATTTTTGATTTTTTTGTATAAGTAGGCTAGACTAACTGACTAGAATAACAAATTCTAACGTTCCTAGCGTTACCAATCCCCGACAACGGCCCCAAAAACATGATGCACGCACAGGGTGCATAACAAACTACTAGCAAGTGTATGGGATCAATCAAGTAATAAAGTACCCAAAGGTAGGGTTATTGAATCCACAGGGACTGGGGTACTAGTACTAACTATCTTTGCTATCAAGTCTAAAACCATGGAAGGAGTTGTGATTGATTGATTATACTAAAAAGAACTAATGTGAACAATTGATAGATAGTAGGCAGTCAGAGATGAACGTGGTACCTCAGATCACAATCCTCCTAGAATTCCTTTGTTAATAATAGAATTGTAAGTATTGGCTATCAATTGATTAATTCTTGGGAGTTTGACAATTACACCATCTAGAATCCACATCCGATCTCTCGATATGCAGATCAAACTCATTACCTATGCCTAGTTATAATCTAACTAAGAGAGATATCTATTTGTGCATAAAGAGACACACAAGTCAAAACCCTAAGCATGTATGTGACTCGCCAGAATATAACTCGGTATATGACCATGGCTCATGCAAAATATAATCACATAAATCATGCACAGAATCACAAGAATCATCAATAAAGGAAAACCAATAAATAAAAGAATTCAATTAACAAATAATCCTAGGGTTCTCGTGTATGAGACACCACCGAAGGGGTTTAGCCTCTCGTACTATTGGACACACTAACAAAGATACCGGAGAAAGACATAATTGAAAATATGGGGACTCCCTTACTCGATGTCTACTCTACCTTCGATTTTCTCTGAAACCCTAGCCATCGCTCTGAATTCTCGCCAAAGACTAATCTGCCAAAAGTCCAGGAATCTGTGTCCTCGATGACTTATATAGAATTTTGATTTAATTTGGCATGGGCGTGTGCATCTAATGCGCGCCCGTGCCAACTCTCATGGTCGATCTTCACGCGTTTTGAAGACCGAGAGGTGCACAGGTGTGTGCACGGCCGTGCACATCTTTGTGTGTGCCTTTTTCAGCTTGTTTTGTCCTATTTTTTTTGTTTCTCATTCCTTGAGCTCCGGGTACCTATTTTACTTGCTTAATCACAAACAAACCTAGAGAAGCACAAAAATAGAGGAATTGATGCGAAACAAAGAAATAAGTGCATCTAATTATGATAGAAATATATGAATAATTGTGTACTTTTCAATAGCCCTAGGAGTTCTAAGAGTTCTAAGAACTCTCACTCCTTCCCTAGAAGCCCTTAGTACTCCTCTAAAGGGAAATCCTTTAACGCTAAGGGCAAATCTTCCCAGACACGTCCTCAAAAGTCTCGACAACCCAAATCCTCTTCTTCTAAACCTTTCGGGAAAACCCGAAATTGTTGTTTAGTTTGTGGTAGGACAAACCACGTTGCCCGCGATTGTTTCTTTGGGGAGATTGATCATGTCCAGAAGAATTTTTGTCCACCCAAACCGGAGGTGAATGTACTTGAGATGGGTGCGCCTTCCTCTAGGACCCACTTTAGGTTAGTTTCCTTCATTCCTTGTGTTCATATAGCTTACCAAAACTAATTAGTGTGGTTTCTTGATTCCGGTGCTTATGTCCACGTATATGCTGACCATTTCTGGTTCTCCACTTATCAGATCTCAAGTGGAGGAAGTGTGACTTTAGGAAATGGATCAGTTGCGCACATACTAGGAAGAGGACGAATTGATTTAAAGATGACATCTGGAAAATTCCTTACCCTACTAGATGTTTAGCATGTACCCGACATTAGGAAGGATCTTGTTAGCCGTTCCCTTCTTGTTCAGTGTTGTTATAAAGTTGTACTAGATTCAAATCATCTTGTAATTTCCAAGGGAAACCTTTTTTGTTAGTAAAGGCTTTGTATCTGATGGTTTCCTTTGACACAATGTATGTGAACCTTCTGATTTGTCTTTCAATGAAAATTCTAATTCTTCTCCTTCTTCTTCTACTTCATCTTTTATTGTCTTGAGTGTTGAATCCTCTGATGTTTGGCGTGGAAGATTGGTTCATGTGAATTTTTGAACCATTAGAAGGTTAATGAACATTGACTTGATTCCCAAATCCAAGATTGATTCTAAATGTTAGATCTGTGTCCAAGCCAAGCTGCCTAAGAAACCTTTCAAACACATCAATCGAAACACTAATTTACTCTATTTGATCCATAGTGACATTTACGATTCCTGTGATACTTCCACTAGAGGTGGAAATCGATACTTTATTACTTTTATTGATGATTACTCCAAATTCTTTTATACCTACTTGATCAAATCCAAAGATGAAGCCCTTAGTAAGGTCATGATTTTCAAATCCGAAGCCAAGAATTAGTTTAAAAAAACCTTTAATATCCATAGATTTGATAGAGGTGAAGAGTATAACTCTAATGCAATGTCTTTGTTTTGTGAACAAAATGGCATTGAACATGAATTTACTACTCCTTATACACCTAAGACAAATTGAGTTGCTGAAAGGAAAAGTAGGACTTTAATGGATATGGTAAATGGCATGCTATTATGTTATGGTATACCCGAGACTTGTGGGAAAAGGCGTTTATCTCATCCTGTTTCATTTTGAACAGAATAACGTTTAAGGACAGTAGCACGACACACTATGAATTTTGGAAAGTAAGAGCCCCTCATCTCCATTGCTTCAAAGTGTGGGGGTGTTTGGCCAAAATAAAGATTCTTGATTTTAGGACAATGAAGATAGGCCATAAAACTGTTAATGCAGTGTTTGTCGGGTATGCTCTAGATAACAATGCTATAAGATTCCTAGTTATTCATTCAAATGTGAGTAAAATAACTAGGAACACAATCATTGAAGCTAGAGATGTTTTCTATTTGGAGAACATCTTTCCCCTGAAATCTGTAGTCTGTCCCACTCCGTATGTGCCTCTGACCTCTCACTCTCCTTCTAGATCTGTTCCCGCTCTTGTAGAGGAACCTAGAAGAAGTAAGGGAGTTAGAGTTAAAAAGAACCTGACTCAAGATTTTGTCACTTTTATGATAGAAGATACTGCTAGTACTTTCCTAGAAATTATGGCTTTGGCTCGCTCAGTTTTCTGGAAGAAGATATTGATGATGAGTATCAGTCAATCATGAGCAACAATACCAGGATTTTGACTTCCTACTGCCCTGGGATAAAACATTGGGAAATAAATTGGTCTTTAGGTAGAAATTGAGGCCTGATGGATCTATTGAGAAGTTCATGGCTAGGTTAGTTATAAAAGGGTTCAAGTCGAAGAAAGGATTAGATTACTTTGACACCTAATTGCATGTAGCTCGCACTTCTACTATTAGGATTCTTATTACGATTGCATCTACCTTCAATCTTGAAACCCATCAGATGGATGTAAAGGCTACCTTCTTCAATGGTGACTTAGAGGAATAAATTTACATGGATTAATGTGAGGGCTTTGTCGTCTCTGGACAAAAGCATGAGGTTTGCAAACTTGTAAAAGCTCTGTATGGACTTAAGCAAGACCCTAAATAGTATCATGCCAAGTTTGACTCTACAATCATCTCGTATGGTTTTATTGTAAACAACTATGACCAGTATGTTTATAGTAAGCTGGTAGATGGCGGATGTGTAATAGTGTGCTTGTATGTTGATGATTTGCTAATCTTTGCCACTTATTTGTACCTTGTGAATGCTTTCAAGGGTTTTCTGAGCAAAAGTTTGATATGAAAGACCTGAGAGAAGCTAATGTGATCCTAGGCATCAAGCTTGCTAGGTTTGTTTTTGACATCACTTTATCCCAGTCTCCCTACACTGAGAAAGGGTTGGAGAAATATGGATATGTTGATTGCAAGCCTGTTGCTAAACCTTATGACCCCAGTATACACCTTAAGAAAAATATGGGTGAATCTGTTGGTCAAGATCTCTATACTCAGATCATAGGATCCCTAATGTACTTTTCTAACAGAACCAAGCCTGATATTGCTTATGCAGTATGGAGACGTAGTAGATATACTAGTAACCCAAATCTGGACTGCTCTTGAGGTATACTGGATTCCCTAGTATAGTAGAGGAATATACAATTGCCAACTGGATATCTCACTCAATTGATTTAAAATCAAACTTAGGCCAAGTATTCCTACTTGGTGGAGGAGCTATCCAATTGAAATCTTCTAAGCAGAAGCTCAATGCAAGGAGCATCATGGAAGTTAAACTGATTGCTCTTGATTCTACTTGTATAGAAGCTGAATGTATGAGGAATCTATTATCTGAAATTCCTATTATGCCTTATCCTATGTTGCTTATTGCTTATACTATGATTCTAAATTTGCTATTGAGATGTATAGGTGTGAAAATACAAATGATAAAATGAACAAGTATGTGAGGATCCGGCACAAGTCAGTATGGAGACACTTGAAGCACAATAATCTGAGCATTGGTTATGTAAAGTCAGAGATAAACCTTATGGATTGTCTGTCTAAAGGGCTATTGAGACAAATGATAGCCAAAGCGTCGAGAGGAATGGGGCTTAGCCTATAAAGTTCAATAACAGTAGTGACCCTACTTCTTTGAATGGGGATCCTATGATGGAAGTTCAAATGGATACTATTGATTTGTTGACGAGGAGAGCACCCTATATGAATTTGAGATATATTTATTATTATTACCCCATTCCTATGGCGTGTGCTATCATGTAATGGTTTGAGGTTGAGCAAAGCTCTTAAAGAGATCGAAGGCTTTATTTAGCGAGTTATTACACTACAGATATCTCTGGAGATCTCACTTATGTGGAGATAGCTGTCAAGCTGCAACTATGAGAGTATTCGGGTGAACTCTTTAGTAATCTCTATGAAATGGTATCGAGCGCATAGCTAATAATGCGCCAACTCTGTTTTGCTCAAGTATCACATAGGATCCTTATTAAAGTGGAATTCTGATTCAAAGAGATTGTAGTTCAAGACTTAGTTCACTACTAACCCTATCAATTGGAAGCTTTAATAAAGGGTTACGGTTCAAGTCTTTAGAGGCACCTTTGCTTGGTCTTTTGAAAACCGAAGGTTCAGATTTTCCTTATTTACAGTATTTTGTTTACCAGTTCCTTGTTTCATCATTGTACTTTCTTGTGTTTGAATCATACTTCTTGTATCTATTTCTTTTCAAAACTTGTTGTTTAAAATTTCTTCGAACTCCACTGGTATCCTTGTATTGCTCAATGTTTGTGGCTAGGTTATGGACGTAGTGGGGGATTATTGGATGTGGACAAGCCTAGACCCACTCTTATACACCCAAACCTGGGCACTATAGCTTTGCTTGTAGGAATTTTAGTACCACATCACCTAGGGAGAGACATGAGTGCCTCTTTATATATTCTTTGTGTCCTTTTCAGGATGTAGAGTGTTTTAGGAAAGGACATGGGTGGGATTTACACCACACACACACTCGTACGCACACACCCTCCCATCCGACTAGATGGATGGCGGTTTTTGATTCCCCACATGATTTTTTGACATTTTATCTCGGCTACAATAATAGTCATCCAACGGCCATTTTTTTATTCGTTGGATTATCTCAACAGTTGGATTTCCATTTGTTGGAGTCTTTGTTATATATATCAAGCCTTGGAAAACCCTAGGCGCAAGAATCATCATCATCTTCTTCTTTCATTCTTTTCTTGAGCTTCCTTTTATTTTTTTTACCATCTTCTTTAGGTGATAGTTTGCACTCCTTCAAACCTTGGGAGATACTTGAACTCTCATTGTCGAACGTGATAGGCAAGGAGATATTTAGTTGTGAGTTTGTATACCCTAGCAGAAGTTGTGAAGCAGAAAATATCACACAAGGAAGGCTAAAATTGTATTATGGCAGTTCATTGCACATCAATCCCCGGGCCAGATCTAATTTACTCAAGTATTCTTGTGTTGCAGAATTTGTGTTGATTTATCATGCTAATTGACTATGCGTGTGCTTGTGTGAGTGGCTACTCGGTGTTTTTGGGTGAGAAAAGGGAGAAAAAAACAATATTATTAGTTTAGTTTAATATTAGGTTTTAACATTCTATGATTTTTTATGTTTTATTTGTTGGTTTTAGGAGTATGCAATTTATACAAATCATTTTTATCAAATGGATTTGAGTTGACTGAATATAGGTTGGAACAAAAGTGAATTTATCGTTTGATTTGATTTAAAACAAGTTGTGTACAACCCTAACATAAGTTTCTTTTGGTATTAATAATGGATTATAGTCCTTTATATTCATGTAATGTATATCATATTCTTTAATTTTATTTCTGTATTTTAAAAACGTTTAATGCAACTCCCCATTAGCCATGTTTCATCTTTCTAGCATTTTGAAAAAGATATCATCCTCGTAGGTAGCTTTTAAAAAGGGTTAGTTAGAGCTCCCTAACGGTGTTGGGCGGAGCTAACGACGATGAAGAGGCGGACTATGAATGGTGAGAGCGTAGAAGTGAAAGTCGTTACTTGGTGGGCAGGGGGGACGACAACAAAGCCAACCCCCTCCATAGAGCCTAACAGAGACTTGGAGGGTGACAGGAAGCCCACGCTAGAAAGTATTGTCGTATACATGTGCACTCAAGAGAGAAGAATAGTTGAAATTCATCAAATCGGGTCTCAAAACTCCGTACAAAGCTTCGCAGGAGAGTACTAACGATAGTGAGTGGGCTGAAGTTCACTTTAAGCCACGTCTTAGATCCAACGGAGAGGAAAAGTAGTGGAGTCCCAGATAAAGGCTGGAGACCATCAATTGCGCTTCCCACACACACACACACACACACACCCACCCACCCACCCCCCCACAATTCTTTCCCTAATCGTGCTAGTGCCGGTATGCGCATAGTACCTTTGTCCAATGCACCAATCAGATAACTACAGAAGGGATATTACCTATCACCAATACAATATAATTGATCATCCCACTACGAATTTTATGGAGGGGAAGCACGGGGAGGGCAAAGAACAGGGAGATTGGCGACCCAGGGATGCTAAACATGGCCATAATCGTGACAGGAAGGGTTAGGTGAAGGATTTGACAATCAAGCGGTCGACGTAGAAGAAGAAAGCCTCACCGACGAAACCCGAAAAATAGAGCATCAACCATATCTCGCTAGCAAAGGATAGACGCTTGGAAAGAATTTGTAATGGAACTCGAAGTAATTTAGAGGTGTGCGATTCATAGTCACTGCTCCTTTAAAGGAGGACGCAAGAGTTATTGAGCAGATTGGGACCATCCACCTGCCTCAATTCTCTCTAATATTTGAACTATGGATAACGAATCTTTGAATGCCGGAGAAGGCTAAGGGGGGGCGATGTTTGGTGATGATAAGGGTCTCCCCATCTTCAGTTGGCATAGGAATACCATTACTCACCTCTTGAAGTTGATAGGAGAGGTAGGGGGTGGGGCAGTTTCTCGATAATGTACGTGACATCGACTGGGTCTAGCAAATACGGAAGTTTCCAATATTTGGAGCCGGAAGCACACCTTTGTCATGGAGATGGAAAAGGGACATCCGAAGCTACCATGGAATAAGGAGAAGGTGTCAGTTGATCAAGTTGTGCCTGCGCCCCTAGCAAGGTGGTGGAGCCTAGGAAAGGACCTAAAATGACTCTAGAGAATCTGAAAACATCACCTTGATGTGGGAGGAGAAGAAGAAGGCCTCAAGAAGGATCAGAAATTATCCTCGATTGTGTGTGTGTGTGTGTGGGTGTGTGGGGTGGGAGTCAACCGGAGCATCGAATGGGCTATGGACATCGCGAGGACCGGTACAAGGCTCCTTTGCGACCGTGGGACCTAACGAGGCACTGGATGGTCATCCCTCTGCTAGGAATCAACGTTGCTTCATGATTTCAATGGGTTAAGCATTGAACCTCAGCGGAGCAAGGTATGACCCGGAGGGCCACATTTTGCCTCCCCACGGGCTAGTCCACTTGTGACTTAGGCTGGCGGCGAGGGGGTAACGTAAAGGACATGTATTTTCTTTTCGCTACTGAGAACGAGGCCATGGTGCTTGAAGGACAAGATGACGTGTGGATCTTGACTCCTTCTTCGGGGGCATTGTCGAGTAGCGAGGAAGACATGAGGGTAAGTTGAGCTAAGGTGGTGCTTGATCAACAAATATAAACCAATCACAAACCACCAACCAAGTAATGTGGGGCCCTAGCTGGGTGCAAAGTGCCATTACCAGCGGGTGAGTTAACGAAGTAGAAAATCAGCGAACCCGACTCAGCCACGTAGCAGAGGAGGAAGGCTGAAGGGGACTCAAATGAGCCATCCGAGCCTGCTAACGTTCAACTGCTCTCAGTGATGGATTTGGCCTATAAAAGATGCCTAGTAAACCCCTATAAAGGCATAGATGGATCAAATGAAGGCCCATTGCATCATTTAACTTACTTGGATTCTAATCTTCTCATTAATCACACAAATAAAGGGGTTAAGTGTAATAATTCAAGGATTAACACGTCAAATGACTCTAAAACCCCTAAAAATTTAGAAAGGGTTAAAGCCACTAATGGTCCCTGTACTATATCACTTTATTCATTTCCAATCTTGTAATTTTAAAATGTTTAATTCGGTCTTGTACTTTATGTATTTTGTTCATTACAATCCATTTTTGCTAATGTGGCAGCTGAATTGACTTACGAATGAAATACAGGTTTTCTTTTGATTTTTTTTTATTTCTACTTGAGCGCATATTGCCGACGGGGTTGTATTCACGGGTGTATATATACTGACTTGGATTACCACATGGCTGTCCACGCAGAATTAAAAAAAAACTAAAAACTAAAAATATATGGGTAATATATGCTGGCGTGGCAACTACCACGTCAGATCTTCAAAAAAAAAAAAAAAAAAAAAATTGTTAGTGAAACTAAAAAAAAAAATTAGTTTTTTTTTAAATTAAAAAATATGAAATGATGACGTAACATCGATGTCAGCATGACACATCAGCTTTTCAAAGTTTTTTTGTTAGTGAAAATAAAAAAAATAAGTTTTTTTAATAAAAAACATTGTAAAGCTAACGTTGGCAGCCACGTCAGCATGTACTGCCCATTTAGTTTCAATTTTTTTAAAAAAATAATACAGGCATGGACAACAACATGGCTTGTCGTGATCAAGATATACGCTTAGTGAATCTGAACCGCCAAGATGATACGGCCATGTGAAAAAGAAAAAAAAGAAGAAAAGCTTGTATTTCATTCGTATGCCAAATCAGCTATCACTCCAGCATAATGGAATGTATTGAACAAAATACATAAAGTACATGGACCATATTCAATAATTTTAAAGTACAGGACTGAAAATGCACAAAGTGATATAGAACAGGGACCAATAGTACCTTTTTCTTTATAATTAAGTTATGAATAAGAGATCTAATAAGCAGTTTATAGTTTCTTCACATGTCTTGGTATTCAACTTACCAAAAGCGAGTGAAAAGAGAGAGCTAGATTCAATTAGTTTATCTTGGTTTTTTTTAAGATTCTGACTATATTTTTCAATGCATTGACAAAAGTACAAGTTATTCATTTGATAAATATTATTCATAATAAAAGGGCAGCCTGGTGCTATAAAGCTCCCGCATGTGTAGGGTCCGAGAAGGGTCGCACCACTTTTGACTATTGTATGTAGCCTTACCCTGCTTTTTTTTGCAAAAGGATGTTTCTACAACTCAAACTTATGACCTCCAAGTCACATGGCAACAACTTTACCGTTGCACCAAGGCTCCCCTTCGATAAATATTAGTCATAATATATAACTTTTTTTTGATAAATGTGGACAAGCCACTAGAAGCACACCGCAGACGTGGTTCAAACCCTCAATCTCATCTTATAAGAGAGAATGTGCTAACCAACTTTTCTTGTAAATGTTGGTCGTTCATAATATATAAATGAAGTCTATGTTTTTATTCTAGTTAGTTTCTCAGTTAATCGGGTTTAATTAACCAATTATCACTGTGTGTCAACCACTCTCATTCAAATAGTAGGGTTCTTACATTCTGAGGATCACATGATCTAGAAATGTGTGCTCGTGTGTGTACTATAAATGTGTATCAACCAATTTCAATGAAATAATAGATAATGAGCTCTGTGCTAAACATGTATATTAACCACTTTCATTGAAATAGTAGAGTTGTTACTGTCGTGATCCGAACCTGAATCGACGGACCTGATGTGACAAACAGCTGTAGGATCACCGGGTGTAAACCCAATAAACCTTCAAGGCTTCAAAACCTCTATCACAATCCTAAGTACAAAACTTGGACAATAAGAATTTAAACAAATGTACACCGACATAGTATTAATATCATTACATAAGATTCCAAGTAAAAAAACAAAAGTCTAACGGACATCAACAGAACTACCCTAAGAGCATACGGTACTGCTAAATTGTTACCTTATCTGGTTAGTCTCCAATGTAATTACTCTAGATCTGAAAATGCAACAACAACAATATGATCAAGCTTGACAACACAATAAGCAGTCCATTAAAAACTTATTTGAATCATGCACAATTGTATCAAAATATTATCATCACAAATTACTTTGCCAAATACGATTTTCAAGTCTTATATCAAAAGCTATTACGAGTATATAAAATAGGATATAACCCAGCAAAGAACCAAAATATTGAGGAGAGTCAAGGGAATATTGAGGAGAGTCAAGGGAAGGATTGTTTTTAAATCGGAACCATTATCAAAAATTAAGTCACCAAAATTTCCTATGACCATTTATTTTACCTTGGTGGCCTTAAGTTAGAGTAACAAAATTTTCATTTCTTTTACCTCAGTGGTCTGAGTCGAGACTGAATATTAGAGTCCGTCTATTTCTATTTTTATTTTTTAGGAGTTCATGTCAACATGGTCAATGTTGTACCCCCATCGACTGGGTCAAAACATAGTTAATTTGGGACACATTTCTTTCCTTTTTTTAAAAAAAAAGAAACATTACATAACATTAATATTTTAACAATACATAATACAAAATGCTGTAAGCAATTAAGAAAATACTATAACAACATCAGAATGACAAAAAACAAATAAAAGAATTACAAGACTTCAAGTATTAAGTCACTTCAAAAGCTTGCGTTGAGAAATCCATGTTCAATTGAAAACAATGTTTAAATATTAAAATAGGTAAGTTAGGTACGTAATGAATTACACTATTGACAAGAGTTGGCACAAGGGAAGACATAATGCACCCACAGTAGCGGTTACTCATAATGCGAATGGTTCATCTCCCACTGTTTCATCTCCAGCTACTCCTTCTTTTATTACGTCCTCTGGACAAGCATCAAGCGCAAGTATCACCTTATGTTCAGTTGACTTCAAGGCCATAGTCAACAAGGTCATTATGTCTCGTTCTTGTACTGCATCTTCCTTTGTCCTCTCAGTTATGCCAGGTATCTGTTTTCCTTGGCTCTTTGACTCTGCTTAGTGCAATCACATGACATGTCATCCTACTTCCTTTAAAACATCTGCACTTTTGCCTCTTTCCTTCTTGATTCGCACTGCTTTCCAATATTCCTGTTAAAAATAAGGTACTATCAATACACCTTCCCTTTCACTTCATGAAGTTTTTCATATACTTGCATTGTCCTTCAATCTCATCTCTGTTGGTCAATTATGTGAACTTGGATATAGACTTTTTTATTTATTTTTCTAGTGTGCATATGCAGGATCCTCGCATGAATCAAACCCTAAGGACCGGGTGTAGAATTGGGCGTATGTTCAAACTCTCATCCTTACACCTCTCCACCATATGCATCTGTTGTTACTTCGTCATCACCATCTGTTGCACTTCGGTATTCTCGTCTTGGTCATGCATCTTCATCTCATGTTCAACTTTTACAAACCAAGGGTTTTTTAGGTTCAATATCCATTGATTCTTTTTATTGAATTTATGTCAACATAGGAAACAACCGGCTTTGCCTTTTCCTACTAGTGAGGCATGCTACTACTTCTTTTGCCTTACTTCATTATGATATTTGGGGAACTTTTACTATTGCTAGTACCAGTGGTTCACGTTATTTTGTTATCTTTGTTGATGATTTCTCTTGTTATACTTGGATATTCTTAATAAAATCTTGTTATGAATAATTGGATATTTATTGCAATTTGGCAAAAAAGGTTGAAACCCAATATTCCGAGCGAATCAAAGCTTCTTCGTTTTGATAATGCTTTAGAATATACTCAACAAGATTTTCAATCCATCCTCAAGCATTATGGCATGTTTTCTAACTTGTCTTTTCTTGACACCTTCAAACAAAACGGTTGTGCTAAAGCCAAACTTCGGCAAATTTTAGACGCTGTCTATGCTCTGCTTCTTTCCACATCACTTCCTACTCCATTTTTGGGTGAAGCTGAGATCACAGTTGTCTATACAATCAATAGCTTGCCTACCCCTACCGTTGATAGTTGTACTCTTCACGAGAGGTTGTTTTGCTCTGTCCCCTCCTATCATCATCTTCGTGTTTTTTGCTCAGAATGTTTTGTTTTACTTCCACCTTATGAGCGCACCAAACTAGAGCCTTGCTCTAGGTTGTGATGCTTTCTTGGGTATGAGGTCGAACAAAAAGGCTATCGGTGCTATGATCCTGTCTCTTGTTGTCTTTGCATCTCCCATCATGTAGTTTTTTAGGAGCATTACCTATTTCACGATGTTAGAAAATTCAACATGCCATATTCAACATGCTATCTTCATCTCCCTTTACCACTCTTCTTGAGATTCTTTTTTCTCCAACTCCTCCTGGCAATGTCTTGCCAGAGTCTACCTTGCTTGCTTCGCGGTCATCTGATACTCCCGATGCCGCTTTGCCCGCATTCCCTGGTTTTGTTCCATCTAAGGATCCAATTTGCAGTCAACCACCTGACCTTCACCGCTCAACCCGAGTAAGATCCCTCCCATCTCATTTATAAGATTTTCATTGCTTTCATGCCTTTGCTATCTTATACATGAGCCTCACTCCTTTCGTGAGGACTCGACTAACCCTCTTTGGTGGGCTACAATTGAAGAGGAACTTGATGCTTTACATAAGACTTGTATTTGAGTACTGGAAAGACTTGTTCCGATGGTACTGTTGATCGATAAAAGGCTCGCCTTGTGGCCCAAGGCATTACTCAGGAGTACAGTGCAGATTATGTAGAGACTTTTTCTCCCTTTGCTCGACTTTCTTCTGTGTGTGCACTGCTAGCTATTGTCATCTCTCTGTTGAGTTGTGTGGAGCTTGATCATAGTGGACACCCAACCATAGGTTTGGCGTGTTTTTAGGAGTATTTTGGGTATCTCTATTGTATTAGGGTTATTTTCCGTTTATATTGTTCTATCCTTGTAAGCTTCAACTATTCTAAGAATATAGTGAAATAGTACTAGTGGTTGTAGTGATGCACATGAAGGTAATGCAAAGATAAAAGTTAAGGATCGTTTCATAAATTACATGTTCAGAGCTGAATACTTGGCACTCTCTCTCCCTGGAGATCCCAATCCTGGTTTTGCACCTGGATATCTTATAAATCTAAGTTTGATTCTCTTTTGAATCTAACTAATCCAAATGTTTTGTATTTATTACAGATATTGTTTTGAGTTGATTGATTAACAAGACGTTGATATGAATATACAAGCGTACTTGTGTGTTATTTGTTATTTACTTAAATTTGACCCGGAGTTGTGTCTATGAAGAAAATAGAGCAGGTAGGTAAAAAAACATAGAACAAACATAGTGAAACTAACTATTCATATCCACCAATAACAATGTTATTAAAAAAGAATTCAGTCTTGAATATTTTTAAAAAGTTGACCTACAAATGTTGATTGGTAGTTTTACTTACGAAATATACAATTTTGTTGGTGGTTACCCCAATACAATTCCCCATAAAAAAGTTTTTCCGACCAAAACCTTTAATTTAGATTTAAAAATATAACCTACCAATGCATAGAAGATATATCACAATCTTATCATTAATATCTTTGGTTTAAAAATTCCCTCAAAAAAATTCAAAATTTTTCAAAATTTATTCCTATCCCCAAGTGGATAACCCCTAACCAAACAAGGCCAATAGGGACACAACTAAGAGTCCTCTGAAGAAAAACATTCAAACGTCTTTATTTAAGATTCTTGACAACAGAAGTCACTCCGAGAGACTCATGGTGAGAAGTATATCTTCATGGACAGTGTTCATTGGAGGTGATACACGGGCAGAGTGCGCGACAACTACCCACAAGTGTATGTGGTCGTAAAAGTAATAAAGCACACAAAAGGTAGGGTTATTGAATCCACGTGGACTGGAATCTAGTACTAACTATTCTTCGTTATCTAATGTGAAACTATGAAAAGGTTGTGTTGGTTGTTGATCCTAATGAAAGCTACGATGAACAGTTGGTTGTGAGAAATCAGAGATTAAGCGTGGTTCCTCGGATCTCAATCCCCCTAGGTTTCTTTTATTAACAATCAAATTCTCATTATTAGTTCTCTATTAGTTGGTACTTGGGAGTTCGACAATTGGGCCATCTAAACGCTACATCCGATCTCTCAGCATGCAGATCGAACTCATTACCAATGTCTAGTTGTAACGTAACTAAGACAGACATGAATCTCTGCATATATGAGGCATGCAATCAAAACCCTAAGCACGAACATGCTTTGCTAAACCTAGCAACTTATGTGATCATGGCTCATGCACGACACAATCATATCAATCAAAACACAGAATCACAAGAATCATCCATGAGAAAACTAATAAATAATGAATTCAATTACTAAAAGAAATCCTGGGGTTCATGTGTCCGAGGTACCACCGAAGGGGTTTAGCCTCTCATGCTAATGAATACATCAATAAAGAAAATAGGAGAAGACATAATTAAGAAATAGGGCTTCCTTTGCTTGTTGTCTTCTCCGCCTTCGATCTCTTCTCCTGCTCTGACCAACGTCCGGATCTCGAGTTCTTGTCCAAAGATAATCTAATCTCCTCTCCCCTTGGGTTTACATCGGTTGGAAATCTCCAACAAAATCGTCCTTCTACTTCTGGATAACTTCTAATTTGAGTTGGAGTCGATTCGGATAATCTTTAGATAATTCGGTCTAAAATTCCACGTTTGCGCGGTCTTAATTAAGTGAACGATCAGGTAACTAAATCAACTTGGATCGACCTGGAAGTTTTATTGGGTGTTCCTAACCCATTCTTCCTTAATCTGAATAGTGGAGATTGTATTTGAAGTTATGGATCTTTTTAAATAATTTACAGAGGTTGCAGCTTATCTGCCTGTTGTGTCTTTGGGGTGCACAGGTGTGCCAAGCATTCGCACAACCACACCAAATTCCTCGACGCGTTCGCATATCCAGAGAGAAGCACGCCCCTTGGCACGGGCATGCCACATCATGTTCTGGCCGCGCACTTCTCTGTAAAGGTCCTTTATGGCTTGTTTTGCCCCGGTTTGTCCCGTTTCTTGTTCCTTTTGCTCTGGACACCTATTTTACCTACTTGAACATAAAACAAACTTAGTGAAGTACAAAAATAGAGGATTTAACACAAAATTTATAGGTAAGTGCATGCAAATATGGTGGAAAATATATGTATAATTGTGCACTTATCAGGAGGTTCATCAAAGAGAGATAGTACCAAGCGTTTGGCACTCTCCAAATATACAACAAACCTTTGTTTTTTCCCAACTGGCCTTTTCACTTCTTTTACCAGTACACCACTACTCTCAATCCCCATCAGTGCACTCTCTAACCTTGTTATTGTACAGAGATCCCTTGTTTCTTCTACAGATCCATGGGTACCGAAGTAAAGTCCTCGAGAAGCATGTGCAAGCTCTACCTCCATTAAATGGTACTTGAACGCACTCTTGTCAAAAGTCCAATCCCCAGACTCCCAGTGGAAGTTGTAAAAAGGGAGGAAACGGTGTCCATAGATGCTGATGAGTTCCACGGCCGCAAGAATGAAGGCAAACTCCTCCTTGGACATGTAGTGAGGGAAGCTGATCTTTGTCCATCCAGGCTCCTCCTTGGACATGTAGTGAGGGAAGCTGATCTTTGTCCATCCAGGCTTCATTCCATTGTAACCCTGCTCATTTGAAATTTATATTCAAGCATTTAATTATATATATTTAATCATAGACCGAGTTCAATTCAAAACTTCAAATCTATATATATATATATATATATATATATATAGGAGTTTGAAATAATCAGGCAGGCTGCATTTGCAACCAGCCCATTGTATCTCACATTGCTTACTATATGTATGCATAGTAGTTACTATTTATATATATTGGGCCATATATGGCCCATACTATATATATATATATATATATATATATATATACACGAAATATAAATGATTTAGAGTCATGATACTATGGGCCGATTGTAATGCATCCGGCCGCAGAGTATCATATATATATATATACATATATATATATATATATATATATATATATATAGCCCAGATTATATGATATATATTAGATTAGATATTATATTATCTATTATATAATAGATAGTATTAAAGATAATATATTACATATAAAAATATAAAATACATATTATATACATATAATATATGATTTAGAGGTGATACAATGGGGCGATGCCGTCGCCCAATTGTATCAGTCCCTATATATATATATATATATATATATATATATATATATATATACGGCCATAATAAGGTAAGGTCGGCCGGATTATTGTTAATTTGCGGTCACCTCCCATTTGGCTCACATTCACAGCATTTTGAGGAAATCCAACTTTATGGATGGAAAGAACATCGAAAAATAATTTAGCATATCAATTTTCATACAATTTCGGAAATTATAGGCGCTTCATCTTAACGGGTGAAATTTTGAACCGATAGGATTTCTATAAATTTTCACCCGTTAAGATGAAGACTCTACAAGTTCTCAAATTGTATCAAAATTGACATGCTAGCTTACTTTTCGATGTTCTTTCCATCCATAAGACAATGATTTCCTCAAGCTAATACTTAGTAGTGGGCCAAATGGGGAGGCGACACTAAATAACGATATTACCATTCCCCATAAATATAAGGCCCGTATATATATATATATATACACACACAACTTTTGGTTAACTGATCTAATGCCAAGAGAGTGCTTCTCATCCACATCAAGAAGAGAGTGACCGTATGGCCCAGCACAAGCACAACCACCTCGAGCTTGAATTCCGAACAGGTCGTTTAGTAGCTTTGCGATAAAGCAGCCGTTCAGTTATTGGCCCTTCAGGGAGTCCATGTCATCTCTTGAGCCACGAGTTGATGTGTATACAAGGAAAGAAAGATTGAAAGTCTCTTAGCTTTTTTTTTTCCAAGAACTCTTATGTTGGGTAGGGGAGAAGCCTTCTCAGTGTTGTTTCTATGTAGAAGCTCTCATGAACATCAATGAGCTCATAGCCTTCGTATTCTTTGCCCCAGAATACTAATGCTACTTGGATCTTTTGGATTATTTGTTGTGTCCCACCATCTTCCATCTCTTCAATATTATCATAGTACACTATGTCCTAATTATCAATATATATATATATATATATATATATAGTTTATGATAAGCCCATAACTTGAAAACGCCTGTAACCCCTAACTTTTCTCTTGTCATGATGAGGCGGGCCCTCCAAGAGCCGCCACCTTGCTTCCTGCAAAAAAAGGGGCAAAGGGAAAATACAAGGTACAGTAGTGGCATGAATCCTGTAGAAGAGAAGGAGAGATATAGGAAGCAGGGAGCTAGGGAAAAAGGTAAGCAATAATCCAACTAAAAAAGCTCTCCTCCCTTCACCTCCTTCTTTCCCGATCAATCTGGTAACTTGACCATTGGAGCGAGCACGAGTAACAGAACCCTTCCCCCTCTCACATTTCTTGTTTACCGTCAGTTAGTTGGACACTTGAGGACACACTAGAAGTTTACCGGCTAACAGATTGGTGCCGTCTATGGGGACACACTAGAAGTAAAAATCATGGAAACCAAGAGAGGTCAGGCAGCAGGCTCTCCTACAGCCCCAGATAAACACTAAAGGGGGATGATAACTCAAAGAAACGCTGCCAACACCTGGAGCGTGAAGTGGAAACCCTCACCGACGGCCTCTTGAGGATGGAGGGACTAGTATGGGAGCTCTCTGCTTTGCAAACTCCCCTTCCTAAGAAACTGAGAGAAGAATAAACGTCCGAAGGACACAGTGGAGGAGGTGATAGTATGGCAGCTCAAAAGTCCTACACACAGACACCCAGCAGAATATGCTTATCTAAGAAATCCAAGTCGGACATCCCCATCACCTTCTCCGGAGAAGACTACGGGGGAATAGCACACCCCCATGATGATACAGTGGTAATTATGGTAATCATGGCGGATTCTGAAGGCAAGCAACGTTATCTTCTTGAGTTCTTACAAGTTGATGGACCAGGAGGCCAGGGGCTTCCACCCGGTGAAAACCCTATTGGTTTGCTTCACGGGAAATGCGATACAACCCGAGGGGGTGGTCTCGCTCCCACTAACTGTCGGGACATACCCTCACCAAGCAACGGTCAACGCTAATTTCTTGGTGGTTCAATGCGCGTTGGGTTACAACGTCATCCTGGGATATCCGGCACTCAATGCCTTGAAAGCAATCGTCTCCACGTACCACTTGCTCCGGAAGTTTCCTACTAAAAATAGGTGTGGAGAAGTGAGGAGTGACCAACCATCTTGCCAACAATGTTACATCACGCTCCTTAAAGGCAAGACGGTGAGCGGAGTGGAAGAAACTATGGCTATAAAAGCTCAACTCGAAGTCGAGAAGCTAAAAATGCGCACCACCCCAGTCGAAGCCCTAACAAAGATACCGCTAAATAAAGACTCCCCTGAGAAGACCGTGCACCTTGGCTCCAAGCTCTCCCCTGAAGCTAAAGAAGAAATGATGCGCTACCTCCAAGACAACAACGACATATTCACCTGGGTACTGGAAGACATGCCTGGTGTTAGCCGCAACGCCATTAAACACCGCCTCAACATAGAGCCAAATATGATGCCTGTGATTCAGAAGCTGAGGCATTTCACCCCTAAACAAGAATAAGCCGCACATCAGGAAGTGGAGAAGATTCTCAAGGCGGGCTTCATAAGGGAAGTCCATTACCCCAAGTGGCTATCGAATGTTGTTCTTGTAAAAAAGCTCTCTGGGAAATGGTGAATGTGTGTTGATTTCACCCACCTTAATAAAGCATGCCCGAAATACCACTACCCGTTCTGCTCATTGATAGATTGGTGGATGCTACGTCGGGCCACGAAATGCTGAGCTTTCTGGATGCCTTCTCCGGCTATAATCAAATTAAGATGGCGGAAGCTGACGAGGAAAAGACTTCATTCACCACCACGAGAGGTACTTACTGTTACAAAGTAATGCCCTTCAGTTTAATAAATGCAGGCGCAACCTTCCAAAGGCTGGTAACAAGGTCTTCTAGAAGTAGCTTGGAAGGAAAATGGAAGCATACGTGGATGATATCCTTGCCAAATGTCAAAAAGTGGATCAACACGTTACTGACTTGCACGAGGCTTTCCAAGCACTCCGAGACTATGGGATCCGTCTCAACCCAGAGAAGTGTGCCTTTGGTGTCCAATCAGGCAAATTCCTGGGTTTCATGATCACGGAGAGAGGTATAGAAGCCAACCCCGAAATGTTCCAGGTGATACAAGATATGAAGTCACCCGCGTTTATAAAAAAAATTCAAACTCTTAATGGCCGCTTGACCGCATTAGGGTATTTTATATCGAAGGCCAGAGAAAGAAACTTGCCTTTTTTCCCGGCCTTGCAGAGAGCCCCCAAGGCTGAGTGGAATGAGGAATGTGAAACAGGTTTCCAACAACTTAAAGAGTACCTCAGATCCCCTCTACTGCTTGTCAAACTACAGCCTGGACAGGATCTATACTTATACCTGGCGGCGACCAAGTATGCGATCATCTCAGTCTTTCTCCGAGAAGATATGAGAGTTCAAAGAACTATGTATTATACAAGCAAAGTATTAACTGACCCTGAGGTCCGCTATGTCCCAACCGAGAAGCTTGCCTATTCTCTCACTACTTCAGCACGTCGTCTCCGGCCCTACTTTCAAGCCCATAAAGTCATAGTTCTAATTGTCCAACCTCTATAACACATACTACAACGACCTGAGACATCGGGAAGGTTGGTCAAGTGGGCGATTGAATTAGGGTAACATACCATCGAGTACAAGCCACGCACCACCGTGAAAGCTCAAGTTTTGGCCGACTTCGTAGCGAAGATGGTCGGGTAAGAAAGCGAAATCCAAGATGGCTGCAGGCCAAAAGAATTGGACTTGTCTGGTATTTGGAACCCGTATGTAGATAGATCATCAACTAACATGGGCTCAGGGTCCAGCATAGTCTTGCACTCACCAACCGGATGAAAGTCGTCAACTGCGCTCAGCTTTGCGTTCATGGCCACCAATAATGGAGCTGAATATGAAGCGCTAATTACCAGCCTACACCTTACCAAGGGCCTCGAAGTGCAAGATCTCCAAGCTCATACCGACTCTCAACTAGTAGCTGACCACTGGAGTAGTGAATTTGAGGCCGGGAAGAAAGCATGGCCAGATACCGGGATATCATCCAAAGGCTTGCAAAGGGATTCCAGCATTTTCTCCTAGTACGGATCGCTCGCACAGATAATGAAGAGGCGGATTCATTTTCCAAGCTAGCTTCAAGCTCAACCACTAGTCTCGACGCTCCCATCAATATGCAGCATTTTGATAACAGAAGCATCAAAATTTTAGTGGAACCGAAAGTGCAAGAGATCGAGGCACAGCCCTGTTGGATGGATCCCATCCAATGATATTTACAAGATGGTACATTACCGACTGACCCCAAAGAAGCCAGAAGGGTGGCTTACAAATCTTCCCGATACGCTATTATAGCAGGCCAATTATACAAAAGGTCACACTCTATCCCATATTTGAGGTGTTTATACCAACTAGAAGCAGAATACGCCCTACGGGAAACCTATGAAGGAATTTACGGAGATCACGTTGGGGGAGAAGCGCTCAGACACAAAGTCTTGAGACAGGGTTTCTATTGGCCCATATTATCTAAAGATGCCAAAGAAATGACAAGGAAATGTGACATTCGCTAGAGACTTGCCATTGTGCAAAGGCACCCCGCTGTGCCATTCACCTCAATCGTCACCCCTAGGCCTTTTGCTATTTGGGGAGTTGACATGCGATAAGAAAAATTTATCTTTGTCACCATTGATTAATTTACTAAATGGGTGGAAGCAAAGCCGCTAGCTACAATAAATGAAAGGGCTTGCCAAAAGTTCATCTTCAAAGCTATTGTCTCTAGATTCAAGATACCGACAGATATTATTACTGATAATGGTAGGCAATTTGACAGCCGTGGATTAAAGGATGTCTGTGCGGAATTAGGAATCGACGCTAAGCGAACGTCGGTTACTCACCAGCAGGCCAATCTACTGGTGGAGGTGACTAACCGTACCATTCTCCAGGGCTTGAAAACCCGGGTAATGCAGTCCAGTTCAAGCTAGATAGACGAACTCCACAGCACCTTTCGGGCCTATTGCACCATCCAGCGAAGTCCCACCGAGGAAACTCCATTCAGCCTCATCTATAGCGTAGACGTTGTCAACCCGGTGGAGGTCAGATTACCTACCCAGTGCATTCTAGGATTTGATCCACGATGGCTTGACGATCATTTGCTTGTAGAGTCCTCGTAGAGGAGAAAAGGGAGGCCTCAGTAACTAAGGCGGCAACATATCTCCAAAGGGTATGAAATTTCTATAACGCAAAAGTTAAAGAGGTCACCTTTCAGCTCGGAGATCTAGTCTTGAGGAAGAATGTTTTCCACGGATACAAGAGCAGGACCGGCAAGCCAACCCCAACATGGGAAAGGACTTATGTAATGACAGAAATTGTCCATTCGGGAGCCTACTATCTTAGTGATTTGGAAGGACAAAACCTCCCGAGGCCTTTTATTCTAAGCACATAAAGAAGTACTATCAATAAAGCTTCGAAGTCCTTTCTAGGGCCGGTTTCTTCAAAAACCTTCTCTTGTTTACTTAAAGTAGCGTTTCAAAGGGTCAGGTCAAAACTCATATTTAAAGTCCCTCTTCCTAAGGGCAAATTTCTCCTAGAAATTGTTATAGAAAGACCCTTTGTAATAAGGGCCTGGTTCACAAAAGAAAAACCCGCCCTTTATTCAACTATCTTCCCGACACCCGGGAGCGTGTATGCAAATTGCTGCATGAGAGAATGACAATTTTAGCGGTACCCGAGTCTACGGTAACATAGCAAAACCCAGGAGTGTGACCGGTATCCTGGCACCCGGGAGCATGTATGCAAATTGCTCGCCCAAGAGTGTGACCATTTTAAGGACACCTAGGAGCGCGAGTAACATAGCAACATCCAAGAGCATGACCGTTTTAACGGTACCTAGGAGTGCAAGTAACATAGTAACACCAGGAGTGTTACCTGTATCCCGACACCCGGGAGCATGTATGCAAATTGCTCGCCCAAGAGCGTGACCGTTTTAACGGCACCGAGTGCGAGTAACATAGCAACAGGGAGTGTGTGGCAGTGTGATCCACGGCGCAGGAAGCGTGTATGCAAATTGCTCGCCAAAGAGCGTGACCATTTTAATGGCACCCAAGAGCGTAAGTAACATAGCAACACCCAGAAGTATGATCGACATCCCGGCACTCGGGAGCGTATATGCAAATTGCTCCCCCAAGAGCGTGACCATTTTAACGGCACCAAGGAGCGCGAGAAACATAGCGACACCTAGGAGCGTAACCGAGGAATAAGAACCTAGTATCGACAAAAAAAACCCATGAATGGAAGACACCGAGACCAAATTTGTTTTCCCAAAATACCGGTACCATCTCGGAAAACCAAATAGAAAGTATAGTAGAGGGAAAATATAGCAAAATGTTCAAAGAAAAAGAGCAGAAGACATTTTCATTACAAGACGCTAGATTCAAGAAAAGCAACATTACAATGGTGTGTATTGTACAAAACAACCAAGATACTGGCTACACACCACACAAAGAACCCACATCAGAGAATTTAGCCTTTTCTTCCTGCGCAATCTCTTAAGAAATCTTTATGGCTTCCATATTAGGGATTGTTCCAAGAGGCAAGTCGGGACAAAAACGTATTAGGGTCTGGAACACCGAAAAACCATCTTTTGTTCCTTTTTGGGAGACCCTCTTGATTTCCGCACTGGCCTTGAACCTAGCTACGGCTTCTTCGGCGGCTTTCTGATGTTCATCATCTAAAAAAGCACGGAACTCTCGGGATTAAGTAGAATCTTCTATCGCGTTTTGCAAGTCCTGCGTCCATGACCAGGAGCCTATGTAATCCTTAATGCCAATGTCGATAAGTTCATCCTGCCAGGCTACTTAGATCCGTCATCGCCGGGCCTTTCAGCGGCCTCCAAAGACTCCTTAGTAATAATTAAGTCATGGACAAGCGGCATCCACATTTCCGTTAAAGAGTATTCATAAGCTCGCGAGGTTACAAATAACTCTTAGCAATTGCCACATTCCCATTGGAGAACAACTTGGTCCAGTCTCGAAGGCTTCGGTATATAAAGCCGCCTTGAAGCGCGGTTTTACTGTCCAATGATTCCGGTAATTCTTGAGTACGGCCAAGGCCTCCTCCAAAGCCCCATCACTAACTTCTTCAAATCCATGACATCCGATCTAAGCGAATTCAACAAATCCTTAATGGCCTCCTCCTCCTCCGCCTCGCTTTGAAGGCGGCTTGGCGGTGTGTCCTGTGAGTTTGCCAACTGAATGCAGGCATAATAAGTCATCGAGAGAACTTCGAGATAAAAAGGAACAAATAAATGCGTGACAAAACTCATCTGATGATTGGCGATAGAAGTTGATCAACCGTACTTTGGACAGGGGCTGGCGACTCCCTAGTCATGTGGGACAAGGTAAGCCCTCATGGCCCCACACACGGTCGGAGTCAAGCCAGCCCTGCAAAACATAAGCTGAGAAGTACACCTTAAAGTTGGCTCACGAGACACAAGCCCATTGAAATTTTGGAGGAGGCGGTAGGAGCGGACCGATTATTACCACATCCACCTCTTCACCAACCTCGATCACCACACCCGAGGAAGGATGATCCACTGACTCAAGCACTGGGACCTCTTCCCAATCACTCAAAGGGTCCAGCCAGTCCACGTCAGACTTCTTATTCGGATCGCTAGACTCACCCACCAACATCCTCTTCTTTCCATCCCCAACGGTAATGGAAGATACTTGAGCCATAGGAATGAGGGAGTGGCATTTAAATCCACCCGGAGCCTTTGAAAGCAGAAAGCTTTAGTATCACGATTACGGGAACTTCGATAAGAAAGTGGACTACCCAATTTCCTACCATTGTTAAAAGACCATGATCCCTGACTCTACTTGAGGTTATAGGCAGTCCAAGGAAAATTTGGATAGTCTCCTGAGAACTTCCAATTGAGCCTTCTCCATGGTTGTTTCTCCTTTCTCGCAAGCAGTGTCCATCTTTGGTTGTCCACATTCAGGACCCCTCATATTTAACAAAAAAGAAGTTATCTCACCATTCTTTATGAGGAGATGATCGGGGGCTGACGATAGACTTCCTGTATGTAGCAAAGAAACAGTACCAACCTGAAAAAAGATAAGGTTTAAAAAGAATAAGAGCCCGAACCAATGCATGGTGGGCCCCGACCCCAGAGATATAAAAATCATGACAAAGCCACAAAAGACCTTGGATGAAGTCGGGACTAACTGACTAGGGCACACGTTGTGATAAAGAAGGATCTCGCACAATATAGGGGTAAAGGGAAGTCGAAGACCGGAAGATAGGGCATTTATATTGAATGCAATCTCACTAGCAAGGGTTTTATTTGGCCTTTTAAATTGACCCTAAGAAGTATACAAGTAAAATGGGGAAACACGAGGAGATTCACGAAGTACGCATAGGCAAGTTCATTTGGAGACAAAGAGTACATTAATCGTAGCAATCTCGACTTCTTGGTGAGTGGAAGAAGTTGAATATACGCCCCTCCTTGACCTACTGCGACCAACGAAGAGCGTGCCATTACCTTAACCTCCAACAAAACAAGGGGAAAGAAGGAAACATGGGCATGAAACCAAAAGAATCTCTATATGAAGGGGCTAGGAAGCGGTAAAAGAACAAGAATCTTGAGACAAAACAATGTTTAAGTATAGAAGCAGCGAAAGCCAAACAAGTGGCGATTGATTTTCCAAAAGCGTCGAAGCGCAACAGCATGGACATGTGGCATCAAAATCACCATCTACCCAGCTTGAAACACCGGTGGCGTGAAAGCGAGGAACTCACAGGGAGACGCGTGGAGGCAGCGTCCCTTCATGACAATAGCACAAGAGCCAAGTATAATGGCCCGACCATCATTGTCACAACCACCTAAACTATCCAAACTTTTAAGTGACCAAATAATTCAAAGAAGCCCATGCAACAATGTTCACGATCCATATGGGGAGGGACAACCAAACTATCCAAGTGATCAATATGAAACTCAATGGATCTGTCCTCAACAAGGGTTTCCTCCTCTCCCCCCCCCACCCCACCCCACCACATCAAGAGCAGTGGAATGAGTTTCCTCCAAGTTCTACCCATTGAGGAAAACAACCAAGCTATTCAAGCTAGAACAAGAGGTGGATGAATATTTTGTTGTAGACAAGGATGAAGAGATTGAAAGAGCACGACCGAAAACACTTGAAGAAATCCTCTACCTCGAAGATGACCTACACATCAAGCACAAAGGAGACATATCCGGTATAACAAAAGAAGCGAGGAGGATGATTCAATCCAAGGATCCACCCAAGCCAAGATTGAACAATTCCTGACCTAAATTATTCCCATGGAGGCCTAAAGATAACTATACTGAAACCTCTATCACAACACAACCCGGCCAATGAGGTATGTTTTCATTTTAAGGAGTATCTATGCAAGGCAGAGTCGGTAGGAAGAATACACCCTTTTCAAGCCCCCATGAGGGTAAGATCAAGATACGTCAAGCTAGTGGCGTAAAACAAAGCTGCTTCTCGGGGAGGCAACCCAAGGTTCTTAGGAAAAATTTGTTATTTTCTCTCATCTTAGTTGGTTTTAGTTTGTTTTAGTGTGTTCCAATAAAATGATGGTGCTCTTGAGCTCTCTTGGGTCCCTTCAGGGTCTACGCAAGATTTAAAAGCACATGAATATATTGAGTAAGTCAAGAATACCCACCCCGAATTCAAATCAAAATTGGAATCATCACTAATGAATTGGGGAAGTTTCAGTTTGCCCTTCTCCTTGTTTTTATTGCATTATTTTTATGCTTCATTGTGTACATTGAGGACAATATACATCTTTAAGTGTGAAGATGGGTAGCTACCTATCTAATTGTGGATTCATTGCAATCTAAGTGTGGAGATAGGTAACTAATATATTTACTTTCTGAAATTCATTGCAAATCTTTCTATAAATGAGCATGTTTGGCATATACCTATGATGACATTGTTAGAGAATGTATTGATTCACTCTATTCATAGTGCACCATCTTAATACCCAAAATTTTTGTCGAATTCTCCTATGACACACCATGGACATCTAGAGAGCATCTTTGTGAAATTCGAAATCTCTAGTGATAATAGATAACCCATTGCCATTTTTTTTTTACTTTAATTGATAAGCATTACTCTCAATGGCTCCAAGAGGCTTCATGGAACTAGTTGAGCTTCTAACCCTTCATAACTTAACCTAGTGGCCAAGTAAGAGAAGAATAAAATAGCATGTACATAATAGTTTAATTATTAGAGCAATAAAGACATGTTCCGCTACTTATTAAGACGAAGTTGTTTGGGGCCACGGTCCTTAATCAGGGTGTTCCTCAATTCGAAAAGTACTTCTAAGTATGAACACATCTAGGTAGAGTTGTAACCCTCTAAGTACTCGGGTGTTCTGGTGCCTAAACAACATGTGCATCCTGAAGAAAAGAGGACCTACACTCTACACTGATCTTTAGCATGTTAAAGTCGGATCCATTAGAGATGCCCTACCTAAATAAACGACAAAAAAAAAAAAAAATTGAAGGTTCTCAAACTTGTCCACCATTTGCTCAATAGAGGGTTGGTTGTCTTAAAACTTATGGCCTCAAAGATCTTCTAGAGTCCATTAAGGGTCTGCTTGTCTTGCTAAGACTTTAGAACATGGCATGTGGAGTGAAGATGTTCATCTAGAGCCGCGATGAAACAAGACACAAGATTAATCTAGGTCCCGGTGTGGAAATAGGAGAATGGACATTTTGAAGGTGAACTTAGGATGGAGTAGAATCATTAAAATTATGGCCGGAGGTTGAACATTTATCATTTCTTTTGTTTTACTTGTTTTGTTTGCTTGAGGAAAAGCAAACGCTTAAGTGTGGAGATATTTGATAAGTGTTCAATTGAGCATATTTTTCCATTATTTTCTTATATGTTTTAATGCCATTTTGGAGTAATTTTAGCCCATTGGTACTTAATGAGTGTTAATTAGAATATACAGGACATTGGAGAGCCTCAAGAATAAAAAGGAAGAAATTCTACATCATTTGAGGCAAGGAATAAAGCAATTAGAGAAAACTGTAGCAGTCCTGAAGAGCAGCAAAGGTCAGAAATTTATTTCAAGATCTACAGGACTCTAAATCGAATCTTCACTGCTCAGATTTAATAATAACAAGTTAGGAACACTCGGTTAAAATTTCAGGTCAATCCGACAAGAATTGGTCATCCGATCGAGTGCTTGATGAAGACTGCGCGGTGCAGAAATCCAGCTATATGGGCTGTTATATAGCCCGTATACAGGTCCGTATAGAGGGACTTGAAAGCCATACCGGCTGTTATACAGGCCCATATGGACCATTTTCTGGGCCCGATTTTTACTCAATATTCACATGGTTTGGCCCCACACGAACCCTAAAGAGAAGACCCCTATAAATACCAATATTTTAGGGTTGAGGAGGTCATCTCTTGGCCTTTGGCCACCTTCTTGGCCAACTTGGAGATCTAGGGTTTGGTCTTGAGCCACATTGAAGATCTTTGGAAGACCTCGACGGCTAGGGCTTGAAGGGAGGAACATCTTGGGAAGGCATCAATCATCCGGAAGAGGGAGATCCGTTGGAGATTCCACCACGAAGCATCGTGGAGACTAGAGGGAGTTTTTATTGTTTATTTTCATGTCTTTACTTTGTTATTGCTTGGATTTATGTTCCTCTTCCATGGGGAACTAACTTGTTAAGTACTTGGGTATGATGAACCCTTGGATTATGCATTAATTTGATGTTGATATTTATGTTTTGATTGATTGGATGTATGATTGAATGTCTATTGGATGTTTTGTATTGACTGTGATCTTTCTACGTTGCGGGATGCCCGGAGAGATTACTTGGGTGCGATACAAGGGCTAGAGTTAGCGCCTCCTTGTATTAGGAACACGCTCCATTAGAGAGGGTTATGAGTACGTCGAGGGATTCGGGTACTAGAAGGAGAGCGACTCTTTAATATGATTCAATCCCTCAATCCTTCCAAGATATAGGTTCCCTTGAGCTTAAGACAATCCTAGGAGATTAGTTATCCAATCACCTCAGGAGAGGGGTTGGATATAATTTAGGAACCCTTGGCACAAACATCATTAATCATCAACATAGTCATCTTCATTTATCCTTTAGAATATAATCCAAGGGGGATTCATTGCCCGAGTACCCTCCTTCCATGATTGATTGCCCCAAGATTTCACCAATCTTTAGTAAAAGCTGACCCTTAACTTTTCTTAGTTTAGTTTTTAGATTAGGACATTACCCAATATTTGTTTAGACTAGATAATAGATGGATAGTTTGTACTAGTATCTCTTGGTCCTTGTGGGTTCGACATCTGACTTTCATAGTCCACTTTATTACTTGATCAAGACCCGTGCACTTGCGGATTTATCTCATCAATGCCGAAGAAGAGAAAGAGAGATATGGGAAGCAGGGAGACCAAGGAGAAAGGTAAGCAAGAATCAAACTAAAAAAATCTCCTCCCTTCTCCTCCTTCTTCTCCGATCAGTCCACTAACTTGGCGGTGAGGCCAGACACGAACATGATGAGCCCTACCCCTTATCACATTTATTTTTTACTGTCCCTATGACAGGTGAACTTGAAACGAGAGCACCTACTACAAGGTCTTTCTTCCTGGATGACCGTCAGTTAGATGGACACCTGAGGAGTCTACATTGGCTCCAAGCAGATTCTGACTAACGAGTTTATAATGGTCGTCCCATACCATAGATATAATAATAATATTTGTATAGTCGGCGTTTTAATGAATGTATGTAAGTTACATACTTCTTCTTTGAAGCTATTGGCGGTATGCCGGTGCACACCTCCGACGGGTTGATGGAGGGATTGATCCGATCCGATCCGATATAAGAGTATTTGATACACGACCTTGGTAGAGGTCATATCGGAAGCACCGTTCGAGCCAGTGTGAGCTTTGAGAACCTATAAAAGATAGAGGAATTGGAGAAGAAGAAGCTTAGAAGAGCTTGATAATTCATGGATGATTTCCATTACAGCAAACCCTAAGCTTTTAAAGAAAGGATCTAGTCAATGAGACTTCACTGCTCCACTGCAGGATGTACTTACTACTAACAAAACGCAATAACTCACTAATGACAAACTTTGCATAAAAATGGAAATAAAACAAAAGCTACGTAGGCGCCCGACTCTCGTCATGTGCTCATCTTTCGTAATCATCCAACCATGCTGGAGGTGCCCTCGCTCTAGTCCAGGTTTGTTTCACTGGATCCGACCCATCCATTAACTCTGGAGCTAGCTTGATCCTATCCAACCAGATAGGAAAGGTTGTATCACTCTCACCTCCGTCAAAAAATAGCCTGGACCTCAAGGTAGAGTTCGGGATAGTCATTTGTAGAATCGTCCAACGATTCCCAGTGCCGTCCTCCAATACGGTATCTTTCCATTGAATCGATTGCGACATTGCGGATAGCTACTCTTCAATACTAAGCGTGTGGCACATAAGGCTACACTCTTAGGGGGATCACGGTATCTACATCTGCGGGTAGTGGTAGCGTCTCTAAGACCATCTCCCAGCGATATGGCTTGAGTTTCGAGATGTAGATGCAGGAAAGATGCGACTTGTGGGCATTAAAGTTCAACCTATAATCGGCCGGCCCAATGTCGCTCCTCCTACGGTAAAATGTCCATGAGCTAGCGAGCCCGACTTTGGATACCCTCGTCGTGCCAATGTGGATTAGTGATAGGGTTGAGCGGACTAAGACCTTGTCACCCATTTGAGTTTGAGTTCCCATTGTATGGGTGCGTTAAGCTATACGCTCCATTACCGTTGTTGAGTGTAGGCGGAGGTTATCCCTTCAATGACGCTGACAATGCATCCCGCTTTTGAAGAGAGCTCATCAAGTGCTTGAACCTTTGTAGATCCTCTTACATATGCTAGAATGGATTTGGTGGTTAGCTTAATTATCTGAGGACTTAATAAAGCGACATTTTGAGTCCACTATGGAAGCTTGTGTTGTAGGCGAGCTCCGACTCACATAATTAAGCAAGTGGATGGATGATCATGTATGAATGCGGAGATATTGCTCCGGCCTACGGTTCACCACCTCCGATTGGCCATCAGTTTGAGGGTGATATGCGGTGCTGTGCTTTCACCCGGTTGTGCCGCTAAGCTCGAATAACCCGCTTCCGGGAAATGGAGGAAAGCGAGGTCCGCGATTGGAGATGATGGTGGTAGGAATCCGTGATGCTTGACCACGTGTGCATCGAACACCGACCACTGCTCACGAAGTTGATGTGAAATGGATTCTGGCTGATTGTAAAATGGAAGTGATTTGTTAAGAGTATCCACCACCACTAATATAGCAATGTATCCTCGCGGCCCAGTGATATCGGTGATGAATTCAATGGTCACATCGTCCAAGACCAAGGTAGGCACAGGTAGGGGTTGAAGCAAACTTGTTGGAGCCTAAGTAGCGAACTTCGTCTATTGACAAGTTAAACACTCCGCCACGAAAGTTTCCACGTCTCTTCTCATTTTGGGACAGAAAAAAATTAGCAAACAAGCGGACAAGGTGCGCTTGACCCTACCGTGCAAAGCCAGCGGGGAGGCATGGAATTCAAATTGCAGCGGCGTTCGGAGGGCTGACAGGGAACTAATGTAGAAACGTTAACAGAACATTAGTATTTCGTTTCGGATGGAATAGTCCTCTGAGGGTCACCGCTCCTCGAGCTAGCGGTGCAAGGACTGCAGGTCATCCAGTTCAGCATTCTCACGGTGGAGGATATCCATGAACTCTGGAAAGGAGTGGCTTGCCAGCTGCAAACACATTGGTCGCTGCTCTTGTAGCATCACTGCGGGCTCCTCACGCACCCTGGAGAGAGCGTCTACGGCGAGATTAGTACGACCCGATTTGTATTCAATCTAGGAATGGTACCCTAACAGCTTCCGAATGTAAGTCTATTGTTTAGGGTTTGTATGCATTGTTGATAGCTCCCTTGATACTCGATTGGTGGTCACGGATAAGAAAAAAAACATGCCGAGGAGGTACTGGCGCCATTTATAGATAGCGTAGGAGATGGTGTGGAGCTCTTTGATATTAGTTGAGGCCGTGCGCTGCTTGGCTCCCAATTTGTGACTGAAGTACGAGATCAAATTCTCGACTTACATGATAACAGCGCCAATGCTCGATTCCGAAGCATCCGATTCTCGACATGTTGCAAATGCAGCTTGAATGAGCATTGGTATTTATTATCATGTAATCTGAATTTCAAACTTAGGTAGCCCTAAGAGCTGGGAGCTTCCACCATGGTTTTTGAGAGCTTCAAATGTTAGCATTGTAGCCACAGGTAGACCACGTAAAACCATCCTTGTACAGCAGATTAAGTGAGGGTGTGGCGATGGTGGTGTAGCCCCATATGAAGCCCCGGTAATACCCGGTAAGGCCTAAGAAATCGCAGAGCTTCTTCTGGTTTTGAGGAAGAGGCTAGCACACCATGGAGTCAATCTTTTGAGGGTCTGCCTGTATACCCGCTGATGAGATAATATGGCCCAAGTACATGGTGGACACTCTACAAAATGAACAATTCGAGAGCTTGATATAGAAGTTGTGCGCCTTGAAGCGGGCCTAGACTTGGTCCTCATGCGAAAGGTGAGCCTCTATAGTTGAGCTGTAAACTAGGATGTCATCAAAGAAGACGATAACGAAGCGACGAAGGTAGTCTGCGCTGACTTGATACATGGTGGCCTGAAATATAGAGGGAGCATTAGACAGCCGGAAGGGTATAACTAAAAATTCAAAATGATCCTCATGGGTCCGAAATGTGGTTTTATAGATATTATGGAGTTCATCCGGATTTGGTAGTAGCGGACAATCAAGTCTAGCTTGCTAAATACCATTGCACCGCCGAGCTCGTCAAGTAATTCATCAATGGTGGGTATCGAGAATTTATCCTTTACCGTCAGAGCGTTGAGTGCCCGATAATCTACACAGAACCGATACGTCCCATCTCTCTTGCTTCCTTAGAGAGAGAACAAAGGGAAGAGCGAATTTCGGTACGGCTCTGGAGTCGATGATGCTCACGCTGACAACTCTCACACTGAGTGGTTCACTTCATTCTTGGGCGGGGGTAGCGGTAGGGCCGCACATTTCTTGCAACTTTGTATTCGGAAGGAGATGAATCACGGTAATCAACACCTTGTGTGAGTGGGGAGATCGTGTGAGAGCCAAAGCGATTGATCTGTATTGCTGGAGGAGTTGGGTCATAGATCAGGATAAATGGCTGGAAAGCATCCAGTCAACGTTATCGTCAACTACGGCCCCCGGGTCCTTCTCATGCTCCGAGAGCTAATTAAGCTCGAACAGGCCGGAAAACTTGGGGTTTTAAATCAGGCCTTGGAGTTCATCGAACGAGATGGGCTTAGGGGTCAACAGATCCTCCTCATGGAGTGTTACTGTAGCTCCCTTCCAATAGAACTCCATCGAGGTCTCCGAGTAGTCATGGGTCACCTTACACAAGAGTTGGAGCCACTGAATGCCATGTACGAGGTCCTCGAACATGGACGGTCCAAACCATTGATGGAGATAAAGTAGGAAGGTCACCCAGGTGGTGATGAGTTGGTTGGCCTTCATCCAGTGAAACCAATCCGATGCGCGCCCCTCATTGAGGACCGAGGCAATGAGGAGGCGGATGGTTGCTGGAATATCATAGAGGTTGAAGTACTCCTCGATCCGGAAATACCAACCAGTTGGGTCCGTGCAATCAAACTTCGAAATATCAATCTTCAAGGTGCAAAGAAGGGCGCAAAGTCAGCTCCACTGATGGGTGACTCCGGGGTATAGCGGTTGGAGTAGAGCTGCTCATCGGCTCCCGGGTATCTGTGGTTCCGAGGAACTGGTTGCGGAGATGGTCAAGGCGAGTGTCCACTGTCTCCATATGTTTTAGAAGGGATTGGAATTCCAGGTTCTGGGTGTGTAGCTGGGTCTGGATAGTTTTTAGGGCCGCAAGTACATCCTTTTCCGCTATGCTTCACTTGAGTTCAAATCTCAATGAAAGCACCAATAATACCACCTTGGCGAGGGTCATATTAAAAGCACCGTTCGAGCCGGTGTGTGCTCCTAGAATCTATGGAAGATGGAGGCTATGCAGAATAAGAAGCTTAGAAGAGCCCAGTGATTCTTGATAATTCATGGATGGTTTCCATTATAGCAAACCCTAAGCTTTTAATGAAAGGAGCCAGTCAACAATCCTCTTGCTCTACTACCTAGGACGTGCCCACTACTGACAAGGCACATTAACTCACTAACGACAAACTTTACATGAAAATGGAATTAAAGCAAAAGCTACGTAGGCGCCTGCCGCTCGTCACATGCTTATGTTTCATAATCATTCAACCATGCTAGACGTGCCCTCGCTCTAGTCTAGCTTGTTTCACGGGATCCGACCCATTCATTAACTCTGGAGCTAGCTTGACCCCATCCAAGCCCGGTCCAGAAAAGGTTATATCAATTATTGCTCACATCGCCGAAGAAGGATGCCGAGGAGTTCAGGGCCTCGACAAACTTATGCGAACTAAGATAAGCGACATCATACCATCTCTCTCTCTAGACTTCATTTTGATTTCTCACATTATGGGTCCTTTGCATGCATGCATGCACCATGATCATTAGCAATTGATTAATTTACGGTATTGTATCATATTATATTTTATAAAAGTATGTAAAATATAGCATCTCTCTAGCTACCTTTCGTGAAGTTGAAGCAAGCATAGGCCCGTGATGGTAGAAAGAGGCGGCGAGGAATTCTTAATACGATTGCGACGCCCCGGTGGCGTTCTTTGCCAAGCCGAGAAAGACTTGAGCATTAGCCTGTGTGCACACTGCGAGGACTTGAGCTGCCTCTCCAATGCCTCTATATCATTCAGGCCATTATAACTCAAGCAAATCTCTACGACCTCAGCCAACCTCTGTCACCATGAAAGGAAGTTAGAGTGGTTCTTATACGGTCCGATGAACACAAGCCATCTCTCCTCTCTATTCATGCATTCCAACATCCTCTCTCTCACGATTAGAGTGACCGCAATACCAATCATCTCTTGAAGGCGCTTGATGCATATTTACGTGGTTCAGACCCAGAAGATGATGTGAGCCGTCTTAGCCTCCACCTTACACGCACTTTTTGATGAACTTCCGATGATTTATGTGCCAAGTTTGTCATCCTTTTCCCAACGAAGTTATCATTAGTGTGAGTATTCCCTGTGTCAATAATGTAAACATTCAAATTTTTAACACAAACATGAAACAACTGAAAATCTAAAACTTCAAACAGGTCAGAAATATATATAATTCAAGTGATTAATTACCATAAGATGGAACGACCTTCTCTAAGATGTAGTCTTCAAAGAACTGTAGGCATCTGCCAGACGCCATGTGATCGTTGTAAGTGAGCGTGCGCTTTCCAAATGGAGTTTCAAACTCTATCTGGTAACCAATTACATGAGATTGTAGCCAATCAATCCTCTCCTCTGATGAATACTTGAGCTCAAAGTTTCTCCTCAGCTGCTTAATCACATCAGGACTAATATTATTAGTAACAATATCATCCAAACCTTTCTTCTCTTCTTCTTGCTTGATCAAGACCATGGAGGTTGAGATTGGTGACGTAGTTTGCTTTGGTATTGGAAGAGGGTTGGTTTGTTTGTAAGAGTATTGTTGTTAGCCTCTTTGCTTGTGTGGAAAATGCTTCATGAACTGCATTGTGACTCTGAAGGTATTTTGAAGGTAGTTTGGTGAAAAAGGATTGATAATTATTGGTGGTATTTTATAGTTCAATGATAAGTGTTCAAATGAGCATCGTTTATATATGGAATTCATGCATATTACTTTATGTTTTCGAGGAATGTTGGCCCGCCGATGCTCAAAAAGGCTTTGTTTTTGTGAACAGGGCAGAAAACAACAATCTCAAGAGAAAGGAAGCGTTTTCAAGAGAATGCGGGCCAAAAGTAAAGCGAAAGCGGGTACGAAAGGCGGTCCATACGGAGTCCCATCTGGACCCGTATGGACACGGAGATTACTCTGGACACATGAGCGGTGGCGAACCATTACCACGAGGACCTGAGAAGTATACGACCCTGTATGATAGTCCGTATGGGAGTCCGTATACGGGCCATACGGGGTCGTATGGAACACATACTGGGTCGTATATCGTAAAACTGCAGCTGCGATTTCGGCCAAATCGAGGGTAAAGTCAGGAAATACACCCAAAACCCTAGAGGGAGGTATAAATAGAAATGTTAATGAGGGTTTTGGGGCACCATGGAGGAGGTTGAAGCCAAAGCATCAAGGGGGGAGGAAGCTATCATCATCTTCTCCATCACCAAGGAGGAGAGAGCTTGAGGAGTTTCCCCATCAAGAGGGCTCAAGAAGAAGAAGAAGGGGCTAGAGAGAAGCAAGAGATCCACCAACGGTCATCATCAAGGGGTTTTTATCTCATGAACTCTATGTTTGATTTCTCTCTTGGTATTGGTTGTTACTCTCCATTGATGGAGAGCTAAACTCTTGGTACTTGGGTATTGATGAACCTTTGGACTATGGTCAATTGATATTGTTTCTTCTATGTTGATTACTTGGTTGAATGCATTGTAGTCTATTGAATGTATTGTATGGTGAAAGTATTAACCTCTCTACGTCGCGAGAGCCCGAAGAGGTTTCTCTAGTCGATGTGGGGGAAGAAGCGAGCGCACTCCCCGCGTGTAGACAAACTTCAATAGAGAGGGCTAGAGTGCAGGGAGCCCAGGTACTAAAGGCGAGCAACTCCTTTGGATGTCCTATTCCCTTAGTCCTTCCAAGAGATAGGTTCCCTAGAACTTAACTGAGTAGAGGTACTACTAGGTTGAGTATTAATCACCCTCGAGAAGCTGAGGAGATGAAATCATATTAGGAACCCTTGTGCCAATGATTCACCCAGAGACTCAACATAGAGAGCATCATCCACATCTAAAAAAAGTCCAAAAGGGGATTCAATAAGCCCAAGTATCCCCCCTTCATCCAATTGAACATCTTCAAGATCAATTATATTATTTTAGAAATTAGGTTTTAGTATCCATCAACCCAGCTGATTGACTAGATAATAGACAAATAGCTTCACTACTAGTACTTTTCTTTTCTCCACACGAGGATTCGATACCCGACTTTTCAATAGTCCACTCTACTACTTGATCCGAC